>PUHP01000739.1:1529-18551 GCA_006783085.1 Colletotrichum shisoi | reverse complement strand
TGCTACAATAGTACAGGCAGTGATTTAAGCTTCTAATTCTTAAGCACCATAGGTTTAATTCCTATAACGCTCCTAGACGTTTTTAACACTTGTAGTCCGTAGCCCTGACTACCTAGACTTCGGCGACACGTACCTAATTAGAAGGTTTAAAGCGTTAGTTAGTCAGTTCCACACTATAGTGTAAAACTGGGGGGTGTGTCACGAGATATAAGGCGTTAGTTGCTGCCGACGTAACTAACGGCGTCGTTTTGTTACGTGACATCAATGGAGAGGAAGAAGCTTCCACGTTAGGGTTTTCAACCTGAAATCAGCCCCATGAAACCCCATGAGCTGTCAATAGCATATAATGGTCAAGGTGGCTACAGTCGACCGCCTACAGCGGTTTTATGCTAGGAACACATTTTCAAAGTAAGGAAAACCGACGAATCTCAAGGCCAGAGCCTGTTTCGCGCGCGCGAACGTAGATCAAACCGTCGCTTGTCGTGTTCCAACCCCAGACCGCAGCCCTACCATTACCTCACAAGACGTATCAGTATGAGACATGAAGTTTGGTGTCGATCACAGTGTACCAACGGGCTCGTACCCTTGTTGAAGAACAAAACTTGTTTTCAACTATCGACTACGGACCATGGATTCCCAAGAGTAAAATTCAAGTTTAAACCCGCCCCTGGCTGATAATTGGTTCCGTGGCGACGAACGTTTTGTCAAGCGCAAGCATGACACGCCCGTGCTTCGGGAGTGGAGGGTTGATTCGTCTTGCGAGAGGGATATGAGGGCAGGCGAACATTGAATCGTAAACACTTACACACACCTTACGACAGATAGCATGATAAAGTCTACTACGGTGTGCGGTAAGCTCCAACCCCAGGCCTGGTATTGCACAGGGTTAGGCCGTCTAGCTGAACCCCAATTGAAATGTTGACTAGCTGGAATGAAGCCTGAGTATGGGAATAGCCAGATGTACGATGGTAGTGCTGCATAGGCAATTATGGCTGCACCCCCCCCCTACGTTCCACCTTACTCCGAGGTAAACCCTTTCCCTGCAGCTACAGTACGATGTACATCGTGTATTCTTGGGAAAATGGTTTAGCTGGCGCCTTGACACCGTTGAACCTAGTCGCGTGTATGTTATCTCAGGCTATTGCTCTTGATGGGACGGTCCAGAGTGCCCTCCCAGGATACGTCTCCGATTCGAGAAGAACACCAAACATGGCTTTGGAGAATGAACGCACGGCTGTTCCACCCGTGCCTTGTTCTTGTTCCTAACACTTCGAATTATCCATTGCAAATCTCATTCCCTGTGGGGGTGGTTGAACGTTCTCGGAATGTGATACCGAGCCTCCTCTGATCCTGGCACTTTTAAACGCTCCTTTTCTCCCATCCATCCTTGCCAGGTTAATCAGAGCTCCATTTCACTATCTGGCCTCCTTCGGAACTATTAAAGAGAGTTTTCAACTCTCCCTGTCTTGGCTGGATTTTCCTCCCCTTGCTCTCAACTCTAGACGCCGTCCAAGGGAAATGCTCGGCTAGGTATAAGGGCTATGTGACGTCCCGCGGGTAGATCTCTTGTTCCTGGTCTTGGTACGGTGATATCGCGCTAAAGCTCTGCTCCACTACGGCAAGGAAAGACGAATATGGCGACGGACAACCACTGGCCGCTCCAGGATGAGACGGCCGGCCAAAAGCATGCGCCTGCCGTGGCGGTGTCAGAGTTCGACGACGGAACGAGCGAGGTGGAGAAGAGCGAAACATTGGTCGTTGGCACGACGAAGCTCTACGTGGATGGGCAGCTGAGGTTGATTCCTGTAAGTCTCGCACACCGCCGCCGTTGTGACGACCGTTACTCACTCTGCTCAGATGCCCACGCCCGACCCAAAGGGTGAGTTGTGCCAACAATCACGCGGCTCCTCCAGCACAGAGATAGGTATTGACGTCTCGACTTAGACCCTTTGAACCTCCCTTCGTGGCGAAAATGGACGGCCATCGGCGCCCTCTGTTTCTGTAAGATACCGCCCCGTTTTGCGGTCCCAGTCCTTGACCAAGGTACTGACCGACACGTCTCCCCAGTCGGCTCTCTCGTCTTGTCAGCCGAGATCGTCATTGGCGGCCTCCTCCCCGTCTTCATTCTTGAGTACTCGGGCGTCGACCCGCACATCATCAACACCATCGACTTCAAGGCCCAGAGCGGCGGCAGCGGCCTCAAACTCAACCCCATGTCCGTGGTGCCGCCCGGCGTGAAACCCGCCTCGCTCGATGAGGTCTCCCTCCTCGCCACGATGCCGCTCCTGGCGAACGGAATCGCGAGCTACTTCCTCGTGCCGACCTCCATCTGGATCGGCCGCCGTCCCGTGCTGTTATTCGCGGCGACGAGCGCCTGGGCCGGTGGGTTGTTTGCCGCGTTCAGCAAAAGCCTGCACCAGCACCTGCTCGCGAGGGCGCTCATGGGCTTGGGCGCCGGTGCCGTGGAAGCGCTGATCCCGCTGATTGTGCAGGACATGGTCTTCATCCACCAGAGGAACAAGGCCATGTCGGCCATCGTGTCCAGCCAAGGCCTCATCATCATCGGTCTCGGCGTCCTGGCGCCCTGGGTTTCTGCCAACTACACATGGAGATGGCTGTACTACATCACCTCCGGCCTGGGCATCGTGGCATGGGCCATCATCATTGCTTTCTTGCCTGAGACCCGCTGGACGCGGTCCCAAGACGAGCTCAGTAGGTTCCGGCTGCTTAGGAGTTGGGAGAACGCCGGCTCGCTAACAAACCTCCAGGTGGCCAGAAGACCTACCCGCTCAAGCCCGGCATGAACCGTCCTGAGCTAGACTACGTCAATTACACCCCGCGCACCATCTGGACCAACATCGGCTTCTTCCAGAACGGCTTCGAGTTCAAACCGGCGGCCACGTCCATGCTGGATGCCCTCCGGTCGACCTACTTCCCCGCCATCATCTGGGCTGTTCTCGTCAACAGCGCCATGATCGTCATCAACCAGGCCACCCAGCAGATCAACCCCTTCGCGCTCCTTGCCCAGGGCTGGCAGTTCCAGTGGACAGGCCTCATGGTGCTGCCATTCTTCGCCGCGACCGCTCTTGTCTACGTTTTTGGGGGTCCCGTTGCCGACAAGATCTCCAATGCGGTGACAAGGTGGCAGGGAGGTGGCCGAGAGCCGGAGCACCACCTCGCCAACCTGATCTTCCCTCTCGTATCTGGCGTTGCGGGTTGTTTTGTCTTTGGAACTGCCGGGGAAAAGAACATGCATTGGGCGGTTCTCCTCGTCGGGTCGTTCCTGATCGTCTTCGCCTTCTTGACGACGATGACCATCCTCAACGTCTTCATAGTTGAAAGCTATCCCCAGTGGGCAGGGTATGTCTATGTCGTATGTCTCAAGTCAACACATCGCTATACTGACCACTACATTGCAGTCCCGTTCTTGTCAACGTTTCTTCGCTGCGCATCGTCATTGCCTTCTTCGTTGCCTCCGAGGCCACGGTCTGGATTGCCAAGTATGGTCCACTTGCGACATTTGCACTATACGCCGAGACAATCATCGTCTTCTCTCTGGGGTTACCTACACTCTATTTTTGGGGCAAGAGATTACGACAATGGACAGCTGGAAATGCCAAGAGCAAACAAAGCGAGCAAAGGGTGTTATCAGACGGAGGCTCCGTCTGATTTGGTGAAATAAGTAATGATGAGACAATCGCTTACCGGCGTTTTCTCCCTGACTTATTCTGATCCAGTCGCTACCGAGGTTAAAGGCCAGCCACCTGTGTAAGATCGAGTTGGATGGATCCCGCGTTGCATTTCGAGCGGGGTCACAATAGCAGTCGGTGACATTGGGGACAACGCATATTGCATAAGGCGATCCCATTTTGGTAACTTCGTGTTCCAATAGGAACGATAGAAAATATACGCATGTAGCCAGTGAGGTATTATCGACGTATCATTGGAGACAACTTAAACCTCGATACTCGCATCATCCTTACTCTTCGCGACCAGGACGGTATATCACGCCAAATACGTCTTCACGAGAAGCGGTCTCTTTCCTAGTCCAGATCAGAAACTGTCGCAGAGGCAACCTTCGGGTGGGAATCGACATGAGAAAACGGCTTGTATTGTCTACGTGTGAGACCACTCGTCTCGGCGCGACTAAATAGCCCACTGACCAAGTGGGGCCGAGCTGGGTCCGGCCCGGAATAAAGGTTATTCCGGATCCGGGCTCCACGAGGCTGCACGATGCCCGTGAGGGCATCGCGACAGAAACAATTTAACATGACTGTTTGCAACCAATGTCGAGCCATCTCCCAGGTGGCACCAGCACCCGCCGACTCCACGCGGATAGTATGTTACGTCCACACTATCGAGAGTCTGATAACATCCATGCAAGCCCAATGCCTCATTTGCTGTCGGGTCTGGGATGCTTTGGGACCTAGGGGCCGGAAAGTCACGGTCAGTCCGCAATTCACCGGTCTGGATTGCACTCTCATACGGTTTGAAGTCGAAAACGATGCAGAACTTGGGAGGATATCGTTCGTCTACAAAGACGATTCATATGAGACTGACGATTTTGTCAGTCTACCCTCATTCAGTCTCGTTGATTCAGTCGGTATGCTTTGTGTGCAAATGACTATGTTTCTTGTAGAACCATTCAAGCTGATGTATTGTTTAGAGTGCCGAAACATGCCAACGCTGCCTGCCGCGAGTAGCACAAAGCACGAGTTCTGCTGGGACCTGATATCCAGCTGGATGGCAGAGTGCAACAGCAGTCACAGAGACTGTTCGTCGCCGCATCCGGATTGGAGCCCAACGCGACTCATCGATGTGCGGGACTGCGAGCGCGGCCTAGTTCATCTTGTTGACACGGCTGGCAAGTCGGAAAGGAGCATGCCTTATGTTGCGCTGAGCCACTGCTGGGGAAAGAAGCACTTTAAGATCATGAACCAAAGTAACAAACGTGACTTCAAGGCGGGGTTTGCCGTCGAAGACCTGCCTCCGAATTTCCAAGACGCCCTTTATGCGACAAAAAGGCTGGGGTTCCGATACATTTGGATCGATTCTCTCTGCATCATCCAAGGGTCGGACGACTGGAAGACGCAGGCACCACTGATGGACAAAGTGTACCGGATTTCGAGCCTAACTCTGGCGGCAACGGCATCTCCTGATGCATACGGCGGATTGTTCAGGGATCGAGATCCGTATGATCTTATTCCTCCAGAGCTGGAAATATCTATGGGGATGAAGGGAAGAGTCGAGACCGTCAAATGCAGTGTCATTTCGATAAAGCTATGGGCATCGGAAGTGAGAGACGGACCCCTGAATAAGCGGGCGTGGGTAGTTCAAGAAAGGCTTATGGCGCCTCGGACGGTGCATTTCTGCAATCAGCAGATTTTCTGGGGTGTTGTCAACTTGAGGCATGCGAGGTCTTCCCACAAGGCATCCCGAAACACTTCTTTGAAGACCTCGAGGCCTCGTACGAGCTTGCGGGGTTCAAGAACTGGGAAAGAGCCGTCAGGTCAATCCGAAAGGGTGGCGAAAAAGACAGCAGAATTCCAGAATACCAGAGCCCTTACGAGCTGTGGCAGTTCATCCTCAGCGAGTACATGGCGTGTGGACTGACGAACCCCGGAGACAAGTTTGTGGCCCTTTCTGGCATAGCGAAAGAGTTCTCTCGGGTCCTTCAGGACGAATATGTGGCCGGACTCTGGAGAGGGGATTTCATCAACTGCCTGCTCTGGTATGTCAATGACCTGGCATTGCTGGGCGATGCCCCCGACGTACAACGGCCCAAGAGCTACCGATCGCCCTCGTGGAGCTGGGCATCCATAGATGGATCCATCACACACCCAACCGTGTTCGAGCTCGCTGGAGAATACGCCGAGATAATAGATGCCAGCGTCGAGCCGAGAGGCGGAGACCTTGTTGGCGGCCTGCGACGGGCCCAGATCATTGCTCGCGGGAGGCTGGTTCAGATCCCCCGGCCAACCCACTGCAGCTGGAACTCGATGCACTATTTCGGCACCTTCCATCCTGATGTTAGGGAGGAGATTGTCGATACGACGTATTTCTGCCTGCCATTGAGAGAACTCGGCGTTGATGGACCATATCACTCACTCTGGGGCTTGGTCATCGTACCGGCTAGCAGTGAAGCTCGTCAAGACACGCAGCCGAGGACATTCAAGAGAGTGGGCATCTTCCGGATTGATGCCGGCGAGCCTCTGGAACATTTGACCCAGAGGAAGCCGGAGAGCTGGAAGGACACAGAAAAAACTGCTTGGTTCGACGAAGACATTCCCATGAGCGAATTCTTACTTATTTGAAATTTGATTGATAGATGAGTTGATAATCGTTTGAAGTTTACGAGTGGACAAAGCACGATTCTAGTTGTACAGCCAGGTACTTGCTTCTATTCCAAGTAGTTGCTATCGATACCAGCGACCTCTCAATGTGCGCTGGGTAAGGATCGTTTCATAAAGATATGACGATAGACTTAGGCGATCTTGAGTCCCATGTCGGCACGGCCGGTTGAACGGCCCCGCTAACGGCGCGAATGGAGAACGAACGGGCCGGGAGGTTTGGAATGCCGGAGCCGACTGGGGTCCTAGCAAAAAGGTGGTGAAGGGTCCATTGATTAAGTGGGTCAGTCGGCGTCTCTGATGACTGGGATTGAAATTCCTGACGTCGCCAAAAAAACAAAAAAAAAACAAGAGAAGAGCTGACATAATCATGATGAAAAGCTATCACTACCTACGGATACGTAAGGTACCTAAGGTAGGTACAGGTACCTCAAAGCTTCCAGTTGCTGATGAATCAAAAGGACCTGAGCCAAAAGTAGGTTGCCCGACGGTGGTAGCTTAGCGTACCGGCTGCTCCGTGGCTTGGGGTATTTTTGTTGGCAGCACGGGCTGGATCGATTCAAGCTGTAGGCCGGCCAGAGCAAAGATCGATGCGCGCCCTGGCAACAATCAAACCAGAGACACCGGGCCCAGGGGGGGTGAGAGTGATGATGATGTTGGTTGTTTGCTTGTCGTCGCATGGACGAAAGCAGGAGACAAACAAAGAAGCGAACGGCCTTTCATGATCATTTTTGATTGCTCGGTCGAGGAAAGAAGGCCATTCATTGACTTGCCTACTCAGCTCTGCTCATCTTTCGACAAATTGAGATGAGCCTCATGGCTCATGGGCCTCAGATCAGGGGTCAGGCGAAGAAAACCAACCGTGACAGTGATGGAATGTGGAAAAAAAAAAGAAGAAAAAAGGGCCGGCCTGGTCTCTCTTCCCACACACCTTCGATCGACAGCTCCCCTTCCCCAGTACGTACCGACCGCTTGGGCTGCAGCTTCCCAGGAATCAGTCAGACTGACCCAATTAGATCCATCCTTCCACAAGGAAGCTTGGGCCACCAGGGACCTCGAGGCACGTACTCTGTACCGGGCAGAGGTAGCGCAACGCACCGCCCCGCGTGCGCCCATCCAATTCCTCCGTCTGGTTTTTTTCGGTTTTTTTTTTCCAGCGCAGCGCAACGTTTTCTTTTTTTGCGGGGGTAAAATTTGTGATGCGGCCCCGGTTTTCTGCCATCATCACCGGATCTTCCTTTTCATGATCGGGCTCCGAGGTTTTCCTTCCCCTCTTCCATTCTGATCCATTGACTTGACTGACTGACTGACTGCCAGCCGTCGCCAGTAGTAGCAAGGCCAGGCTAGGCTAGGCCGGAGCAAGCTTTATTAGCAAGCAGAGGAAAACATTAAGCACCCATACAGCCTACAGGCAGCCAGGCAGCCGGGCAGCTATCTATCTTCGCTGTCCACTTTATCCCTTCCCATCCATAACCACTCACTGCCCGCCACCCACAACGAACGGCGCAGACTGTAGCAGTGACAGAAGGCTTACTGACCTACTCTGATATCATCTTGTCCTTCTGTCCTCTATCATTCACTATTCTCTCCGTTCAATCAAACCCTTTCACCGCCAGGCGAGCGAGCCGGACAGAGACGCCACTGGGGCCCGTTTGCTCTTTTCCTCCGCCTCCTCCTCTTCCACTCCCCACTTCCTCTCTTTTCCCCTCCTCCCTTCCATCATTCTACATTAGGCATTCGTACCTAAACGGCAGACTACTCTTGCATATCTTCAATTCCTCACGAGCTGTCTGTTTGTCTCTCCCTTCTCTATCCACTCTGCTCTTCTGTTGTGCCTCATCGACGACACTCTTTTAATTCTTCTCCTCCCCCTCTCTATCCTCCAGAGCTCTTTACTTGTGGCTCGCATTGGCACCTGCAGACCGACCCTCTCTACCATGCGCCACCCCTGCCGACAAGAGGTTCCCATCCTGCGCAAAAAGAGTCACTAACGACCGGGCCCGGACCTGCGATTTGCGGTTTGCGATTTGCGACTCCCTACTGCCTTGCCTCATCAGACGCTCGACTGGTCTTTCCAGAACTATCCACTTAACCAAATCCACTCTACCCTGGGTGCTCTCTCGCCGAAACGAACGACCGCAACGACCGAGAACCGACCCCGGCCCCCACTACTTGTTGGCCACCATCTCCTACATTACCCCCCAGTAGTCGTCCCAAGACATCCAGTCCCTGGGTCCCTGACTCCCTCCCGTCTAGCCAGCAGCAGCCAAGTCAACGTCGGTCACTTCTGCAAGCTGGGCTCAACACCCGCTCAACACACCACCGCCACCGCCACCTCCACCTCCACCTCCACCACACATCCTCCCGCCTGCCTCTGCCGTCGACCATGGCTCCCAACGGCAATCCCAAGGCGAGGAACGGTGTTGGTGCCGTCCATGGAAAGCCCAACACCACTCGGCGCGTCGTCCCTGCCATCCCGCTCCCCTTGGATCGTCGCGTCAAGGCCAATGCCGCCGCGAAGCAGGCCGCTGCTGCCCAAGCCGCCGCTGCCGTCGCTGCCGCCGCTGCCTCTTTTTCTCGACCCGCCTTGACCAACGGCTCCTCCCTCAAAATCCAGAACGACGTCGACTCTTTGCCTCCCACCCCAAAGACCGCCGAGCCCAAGATTGCTTTCCGAGAAGACGAGAAACCCGAAGCCGACGACAGCGCTCCCGCTGTTCTCGGACCCGATTCGGAAGGAAGTGATGATGTGAAGGAGCGCGAGGGTAAGTGCAGATTATTTCCCAACAACAGCAAGTAACACAAGAGGGGGGGAGGGGGAGAAGCAAGAAAAACACTCGGAATGGAGCGCGATTCTGACAACTTTGTGTTTCTAGCTACAGACTCCCAAGAGTCTTCTGCCGCCATCCCTACTCCTTCCACGACCGAAGCGTCTGAATCGACTGACAAGCCCGCCGAACGCGACGTTCCCACGTCTGCCGAGCATAGTCTTCGAGGTCTGTATACCTTCACCTACCATTTTTCCGAGCCTCCTTCTTACTTGATTACAGACCACAACCGCATTACTTCTCCTCCCGCGATCCGGTCTGCGAAGAAGGGTAAGGCTTCCTCTGTGCTGGGACAATTCCATGCGCCACTTGCTTTACTCACAAATATCACAGAAAATATTTCTCAGCTCCCGCCAGCTTTCCGACCCCCTCCCGTCATTCCTCCGAACCGATACAACATGCCTCCCGCCGGCCACAACGGTGCTCGCCCTTCTGCTGTCGTTATCAACGGCACGTCCCACCGAGGCCCTCGCTCAGTTCACAACGGCCCCTCGCACATGCATGGCCCGCGCCAGAGCAACGGCAGTCTCCAGTTTGGCGGTTTTGCATCCAACTCGTCTTCCCCGGCCCCTCCTCACTCGGGAGGCTTTATGCCTCCTCCGGGCGTGCCTCACCCTGACGGACGTTCGTTCCCTGGCGCCGCCAATGGCTATCACCATCAGATGCCCTACGGTACCGAGTTTGTGCCTGGTACCGCCGTGGACGGATTCGGTCGACCGCTCCCAGGCTACACGGGCATGGAGCAATACCCTCCTCCCATGAACGGTTATGGCCCTTCGACCCCCCACAGCTTCCAGGGATCGCACTCTTCAGTCCACGCCGATGACCCCGGTGCGTACAACCACTACCCTGCGCCCGGTATCCTCAACGGCACCGCGCTTGTCGATGACGCTCGCCCTCATCCGCCTCCGGCCGGAGGCTTTGGTGGTCCGCCTCAGCGGATGATGCCTGGCCCAATTCCGCCACCGCACATGATGCACCCTGGACCCGAGCACCAGGGCTTGGACGATATGGCCGCCTACCTGCGATCGCAGTTTAGAGACACTGCCTTTGCCGACTGCACCCTCGAACTGCGCTACCTCGACGACCGCGCCCCTCCTGTGCGACTCCCCGGACATCGTCTTGTTCTCGCCAGAAGCCAGGCGGTCCGAAACGTTCTAGAGTCTGACGGTTTCGAGTCGAGTCCGCCCGGCGCCAACCGCACCATCTTGTTGCAGTCAGATGACAAATATCTCCGCTCTGATGCCTTTTGGATGGCGGTCCAGCATCTGTACGCTTTCCCGCTGCTCGACATGCCTGAGCCAACTGCCAACGGCTCCTTTACCTTGGCTGGCAGTGCCGACGACCGCTTCGACTTCGCTCTTGGATATGCCGCGGCTGGACACCTCCTCGGATGGCAGCCCATTGTCATCCGGGGCTTGGAGATTGCCTCGCATTCCCTCAGCTGGTCGACAATCGAGCGAGCTCTCGGATTTGCCCTCGGTGATGTGCCCGGTCGGGCTTCGGCTGACAGACACACGCAGTTCGCTTACGGCGAGCCTGTTCAGATCTTGATGAACGGCGTCATCTCTTTCCTTATCAACAACTTCCCGCCCGATTTCACGCTGGACACATCTGTCGCCGATCCGGAGCAATTTGCTCGGATTCCGCACGTGCCCGCGTCCCCTGCCGCTCGCGAGGGATCGCCAGTGGACCCTCAAGGACCTGCTGTGCAGGACCGTCGACCGCGCGCTATGCACATTCAATTCGGTGATTTGGCACTGGGTTCAGACTCCTCATCCAAGGGTCCAGACTCGACACCCCGGTCTAGCATCCGATCAACCCTCTCAACGGTTCTCATCAACCTCCCGTTTGCGTCCTTGAAGCCTGCTCTCGAGTCGAGCGGCTACGGCAATGTTAATGGATGGGCCAGCATCGAGGCGCGGCACCAAATCATGCGAGAGGTTGTCAACGAGCGAGAAGCAAGACGACGCAAGGCCATCGATGCGGTCAGAAGTGGTGCGGTGCCGCATGCCGAAACAGTCTTCTACGGCCTGCAGAGCGCTGAGCCTCGACAGAGCGAGGAGTGGCATGGTCTGGGCTGGCGCGAGGACGTGGTCTCGTACGTCAATGGCGACGCGCCATCTCTCGGCCGGCAGTGGGCGCCGCTGATGGCGCAACCGAACGGCGTCGACCATGCGGAAAAGGCGAGTCGCCCGGCTTATCCTTGAAGGCGCTGCCAGTGGCGCGGCGCCAGGATTACGATGTTACGACACGGCAACTAAAAAAAAAGTAGAGGAAGCCATAAAAATTGGACGGCCCGGGAAGACTCGACTGGCATTTGCATCATGACCTACAAAAGCAGGAATCCTTTCTTATTTCTTTTCCTTCTTGTCATTCCCAACCCCAGCTCCCACTCTCTCAGGTCAGGGGGAACGGGTTCGACATTGCGCTCGGTGTTGGCAATCTTTTGGCGAATGGGCCAAAAACTCAAAAAGCATAGGGAGAGTGAATGGGGGGCGACTGACTTCGCCTTGAGATCTGGCTGGTATGGGCAATTGCCCTGGTCTTCTTTGTGTGTGTGTCGGAGTCCATGTTTGTTGACAGGTAGTTACAGCGGGCACCTACCTGCATGGCTACTTCGTCTGGTCGAGGCTGGCTGATTTCGGGGAGGGGCGGTCGCAGCGGACAGGCCAAAGAGAGGTATATCAGGCAAGGGCGTCTCGGTTCAAGAAGGAAGGATTTCCCAACGTACCTTGGCGACTAGGCGTGATGAGGACATACGAAGATATGAGGGTATGCGAAAGGCTCGAGCCACGTGGGGCGACAGGGGTTGGCCATGGGGAGGAAGGATACCCAAGGGGGATGAGGAGCGAGAAGTGAGACGCTGCGTCACGGTTCGTGCTGTTCTCGGGGCTGGGAGGAGCACGGCGGCGCGGACGGATGAGAAGCGGAAGCGATTGGGCGGTAGTGTTCTCAGCAACAGAATGGCTTGCTGGCTGATAATTGTGGGTATCATGCAACAAAGAGACATATTCTGGAGTTGACACGGTGACTATGGGCTGCGTGTGTGACTTGGCGATGCTATAAGATGATGATGATCTTATCAGATGGTGCTATTCTTCTTGTATACCATGCGTAGTCTCCCTTGAGTATGGAATAACAAACAGGGTCGGCCCTCATCAGGGTCGGCCCTCAGGGCCTGAGGGATATGTGTAACTTGATATAACAACAGCAATCGGCAGCAAGACGCGTCTTGGAAACCTCCGAGAGAAAGAGAGAGAGAGAGAGAGAGAGAGAGAGAGAGAAGAGAAAACCCTACATTGCGGACGAGATTTACAGTGGGCTGGCTGTGGTTGTGGTTGTGGTTGGTGTGAGTGTTGTGCATAAAGGAGCTCGTTAAACGTGGGGGAGTCCCTTGTTGCGGGGGGCATAGGTAGTGGGGACGTCATTTGTGCACTGTACGACTACGTACAGGCATTTCGGGGTCGAATAGACCAATGATAGATAGAGATTTCGTTTTGTTTCCCGCTGTCTGTACGTAGCAGGTGTGTTCCCCCCGGACGAGCTGGGATTAGGACTCGGGGAGGGGGTAGGAATGATGTACACCATCACCCTCAGCGCCTGGCAAGGTACATCGGGCAATGTAGCGTACCCTGCCTGAGAGCCGAGGCACGTGCTTGTCATCTTCGGCGCTGGCAGTGGCCCCGGGTTAGACCATCCATCATCCATCATCCATCACTTGTCTTGTCCGGCAACAACTACCGCGGGCTCCTGTTTTACTTTGTTCGCTATGTATCCGTAAAGTACTTGCTTTTAATACTTTGCCTTTTCCCACATCGCCGTCTTCGACAGCTGTTCTTCTCCAACCTTATCGCCTTCCGACCGCTGCCACCTTCAGCAGCAAGGACCGCTTGAGTGAGTCCTCCAGGCTGTTCCTTTATGTCGCCCATTGTCCGCCGAGTTCCCCAGGTCTGGCTGACACGTGCTAACGGAGCTTCCTTATCCTCCTCAGTTCGGACCGGTCGCTCTCTCTGTTGTCCTCGATCCGAGGCAAACACGTCTTACACGATCATCCAACGAACGACGCCCCCGACTTGGTTCCCATCATCAAACTCCCCTCCCTGATACTTCCGTTATTTCTGCCGCCGCGATGGCCTCCGCCGCGGCCTCGTCGTCGCGGTCAGGCCCACCCGGCGTCTCTCGGCCTCCACAGACGACTTCAAGCCCCCGACCGTCCGGCGGCGGCCCATCACGCGCGCCGCCGCCCTCGTCGCGCAACAGCGTCACCGATCCCATCCTCCGCAATACCCTGCGATACACAATCTCCGCCAAAGAATATACCACTCTGCACAAGTACGTGTTGTCGCGCTCGCGCCTGCTGAAGCGAGCCTCGCCGAGTGTCACTGCCGTCGAGCGCATTGTCGAAGGCGACAAACCCACCGCGCCGAGGCAGGTGGCTAATGCCAATGCCCCATTTGGGTCGGGTGCTGGTGCAGGTGCCGGTGTGAGGACCGTCGATGACTACAATGCGCGCGCTGTTCGCCACTCGTTGCGTGTCTTTCTCGGAACCGCCATGGCTATGAAGGGCTGGGCTCTCATTTCGACAAAGTTTTTAGGCGGGAAGCCAGAGTAAGTGACCTTGTCTCATGAATGGATCCTTCTGGGCGAAAAGGCAGCAGGCGTACTGACTGACATGGCGACGTAGCCCCAAGGCCACGAAGCAACCCCTCCACAAGTCGCCCACCCTGCGACTCTCCCTTTCCCTGTCAACTATCCTCCTTCTCTACCGCATCCTCTTCCGCTTCCTCAGCCGCTTGCGAGCGCACCTCCTCGATCCCTCCGCAGCGCCTTTCCGCCAGAGGAACCCGCGCACCACCGCCACCCTGACGTCCCCCTACGCGCCCGCCGTCGGTGCCTCCATGGCTGGCATGTTTCTCGGCGTCTACCCTGCCCAGCAGCTGCGTGTGACCGTCGCCATCTACACGCTTTTTAGGGCCCTCGAGTTTGGCTGGAATCTGTGCGAAGAGGAGGGCATGATTTGGGGTTTCAAGAACGGTGGCAAGGTCAAGCGAGAGAGGCCTTGGTGGTGGGGCAGCTGGCTCATCCAGCCGTTCGCCTTTGGACAGCTGTTGCATGCTGTCGTCTTCGACAGGGACTGCTTCCCGGAGGTGAGTTGACGCCCGTCGAGAGGCTTCGCCTGCGGATGCTAACATGTCATCAGTCGTATGGGACTTTCATCTTCAAGCACTCCTCGGCCTACATCCACCCGAGACCAAAGGATTATCCGTCCCACCTCAAGTGGCCCAAATCCATGGAGATTGTCGATAACCTTGCCCAGATGGCAAAGTTGAACTGGCCGTACGTTCTCGAGAGCTTCCGTGGGTATGAGCTTTGTCTAACAGCAAGCAGGCCCTTTGTATCACCGACCCTCTTCCCGAACAAGGAGACGCTCCCACCAGCGCTCGCCGCCGTCGCTCCTCTCACCTCATCCGCCCACCCCATCATCACTTCGCTGTCGTGCGCAACCCTCCATGCTTCGGACCCGTCTTGTCTTCGAACCTACCTCAACTTCTGGCTCGGGTCCTTCCCGGGCCTCACGCGTTTCTTCCTCATCATCTACTCGGTCATGACGTTCGTCCCGCGTTTCCGGTCCTTATACCATTCGCCCGTCACGACGTTGCAGCGCGTGCTCACCAAGTCGTTGAGCATGAGCACCTTCCTGACCGGCGCCATCTCCACCGCCTGGGCGAGCATCTGCTTCTTCCAACAATGGTTCCCCCGTACTTTCTTGCCGACCCAGAGGTTCTTCTTTGGCGGTTTCTTGGCCGGTCTCTGGGCGTGGGTCGAGCGGAAGAACGGTCGCGGCGTGTTCCTCTATTCTGCGCGCGTGAGCGTCGACTCGCTGTGGAAGGTCGGCGTCAAGAGGAGATGGTGGAAGGCCATGAAAGGTGGCGATGTGTGGGTGTTTGTCATGGCACTCATGCTCACCGGCGTTGTGTACGAGAGGGACGCGAGGGCTGTCAAGGAGGGCAGCTGGCGGAAGGGCATCAGCTGGGTCCGGGGCGAGGGTTTCAAGGACTGGAGCATCGACGAGGATTTCGCCGAGGAGAGTGCGGAGAAGATCAACTAGAGTGCGGTGACGGAGAGCATGCACAAGAAGAAGACAAAAAGCCGACGAGAGCTCCGGTGCAAGCAGCTTAGGCGGCGAGATTCATCCGCCTGCGCTTGATGCCGCCGTACGAGAGCGGGCTGTGGATGATCAACGAGGGCGCCCAGGACAGCAGCGCCAGCCAAAGTAAGTAATCAATCAGACGGTAAAGAAGATGGCCGACTGCGCGAAAGAAGGACATTCGATTGTACAAAACGTACGGCCTGTTGTAAAATCCTGTCGTTAGGTCTGTATTATTGAAACATGTTGGACAGGTGGTGTTGTTGTTGTTGTTGCTGTTGTTGTTGGCCACTCCTGTTGTACGAAGGGGGAACAAGTCCGATGTTCATTCAATACTTTTCCAACTCAGCGTTATGCCTACCTTCTCAGCCATGTGATCGCCTATATGATGTCGTCCTGTATTACAATTTGATCGTTGCCAACCCTTCTTGCTCACGTCGCCCTCGCCCGGGACATTTGTCCAGTCGGGCGGCTCCCTTTGATTTGATAGAGATTTGTTGCACTGCATGATTAACTACATGCGACCCGATATCTATATGAATCCGTGCAGTCCCAATCTGGTGTGTGCCGTAAAGGCCGTCTGCACATGTCATCGGCCGCCATACGCGACCACGTTAATATAAGCCCTCCCCCCCTCTCTCGGCCTACACCACGGTCGGCGAGACGCGCTCGCGAACCGAGAACGAGCCGTATATACCTAGTCCTTTACCCCTTTCGCTTTCAGAGCCGCCGGTAATAACTGTCCCGAGAGCGCTTTGCTCGGACATGGGCACAACGTCGCCAAACAGCTCGTCCATCTGCTCCAGCGTGCGCCCTGACGTTTCAGGATAGAACAAGTAGTAACAGAGCGCGGCGATGACGTTGAAGACGAAGAAGACGTAGAAGAACCTAAAGCCGATGGCTGTGAGGGCCTGGGGCGAGAAGGAGACGAGAAGCAGGTTGATGGACCAGTTGGTGAAGGTCGTGAGCGCGTTGCCGAGGGCGCGGATCTCGAGGGGGAAGATCTCGGCCGGGTAGACCCAGCTGATGATGCCGAGGGGCGTGAAGAAGAAGCCAAAGACGAAGTTCATGGCGACCATGCTGCGCAGCTGGTCGGCGTTGGAGCGGTCGAGGAACCGGAACTGGACGGCGTTGACGAGCAGGGCGGCGGCGAGGCCGAGGGCGGAGGCGATGAGCGGCCTCACGCGGCCGACGCGGTCGAGCATCCAGAGGCCGACGGTATTGTAGATGATTCCGAGGGCGCCGTTGACGCCGATGAGCATCAGCGAGGTCTGGGTGCCGATGCCGAGGAGGTCGTAGATGCGCGGGCCGAAGTAGTTGATGACGTTGATGCCGGACAGGGGCGAGAAGGCCTGGACGCCGCAGCCGAGCAGCAGGCGCCGGCGCCACGAGGGCTTCGTCAGGATGGCCTTCCAGAGGCGTCCGGTCTCGCGCAGGGCCGACTGGGCGCGCACGGCGTGGCGGATCTCGGCGTACTCGACGTCGACGAGCTTCTCGTCGACGCCGGCGCGGAGCCGGTCGAGGCTGCGGCGGGCGTCGGCGTGGCGGCCCTTTTCGACGAGCCAGCGGGGGGACTCCTCGAGGAAGTAAATGCCTGTCGCGATGATGACGCCGGGGATGCACTGGAAGGCGAGGGGGAACCTCCCTTTTTCGTGTTGTCACGACTCGTCAGCCATTGTTGGGGGGGGGGGGG
>PUHP01000738.1:5569-20388 GCA_006783085.1 Colletotrichum shisoi | reverse complement strand
GTTAAGAAGCTAAAGCATAAAGAAATCATTAGTTTAATATAAGGTAGGAAGTACCCTCTAGATAACGTTAAGGCAGGAGATCATCAACTCAAGGATCTCAGTCTTCGTCTTACTAGGCTTAGATAACTTAATCTAACAAAAGGAGATCTATTACTACTTAGCAAGGTAGGCCTTAATAGTTTCTTCTATTTTAAATTATTATCTAACTGCGTCAATAAGGATAAAAAAATCATATAGTGCCCTTAAGTAGAGTCGCTAGATATAAAAGTTATATACCTTACCTTTTAGCATAAAAGGGAAGGTAGGAGTAAGGTAGTTAGCGTTATTTAAGATCCCTGCGTTATTATAGTTCTTATAAAAGATTATAAGTTTAATATTAAGTACGTTATACTTTTTACTGCTATACTTTATATTATTACCTAAGTATAGCTTTGTAAGGTTAGCTAACTACTTTAGCATAGGTTAGTTAATTAGGGTAGGAACGTTATAGTGCCTGTTGCGACTATTGTATCCCCTGCCTGGTGGGCTGCGTTGATCCTATTGTTAATATTAATTAACTAGCGAATAGCCCCTTGTGTAGCTACTAGTAGGGTTTTGCTGCTGTCTGTAGGTAGTTGTTGCCTGTTTAAATCTTAGTAGGTTAGGCTAAACAGTCTTTTTAGGCAACTATAGTAAAGTAAAGGGACTGCAAAGGGGTATATTAAAGGTTCTTTTGCGTAGGAGGGGTTTAGTTAACTATTATCATTAAACAAAATGCAAGGTTCTAATTGTAATTAATAGTGCTAATTATCACTGCCTAACAAAAGAGCTCTGTTGAGGTTGTTAATTAAGGAAGGATCCTTTAGGCATAGGGGGATTTCAGCTACTTAAGGCCATGTAGTTGTTATTGTTTGTTAAGTGAAAAGGGTATAAAGGAGGGGGTTAGTGCTAATAATAAGGGGCGGCAGGCCGTAACCAGGATTCTCGACCTCGCCTGTCGATTCAACAAGTCGACTAGTATGCTGTATCAAGTTTCCGAGCAGGGGTAACGGCAGGTGCTTTGGCATGGGCCACAGCCCAGTCGGTGAAGTGGTTGGGTTCGAAATGTCTCTCATTACAGAAATAGAGAGCGAGAGGGAAGAAGGGCGACAGTGAGCAACTAGCGGCTCGGAGGGTACAGGGGTTGATACCAGTCAAGGGGGCGACCAGCGGGCGGACAATCCTCGCAGTATTCGAAAGTATACCCCTCTATACTTATCGTCGGCGGCCACAAGAGATGAGATGAGGTCAGAACCAAATGATTGACAATGCCGACGGTGACGTCCATGGCGCTCTGCGGGCAAAACGATTCGAGGGACAGGTTGCACCATGGCCTGATGAAGATTCGAGAGACCGACGATGCAGGCGCAACAATGTCAGTCCGAATCGTGACGGAAAAGCGAACGGGGGGGGGGGGGCTACCCCCCTGTCTCTGCCGAGTCTGCTCACCTCACCGACCGGCCTAGCGTGGAAGCGAGGGGCAAGCAGGCAGGCAGGCAGGCAGGCAGAATGCGCTATCGTTCTCATGAAGTGGGCAGTGGGCTCTCACTCACCCTCGATTGGGAGCTAGAGAGACTGCGTGAACAGTCGAGGCCATGACCCTACCGTCCAACGAATGGTTGGCTCAAGCCTCACGTTCATCGTCAGGTCTCGTCTCACCCACGTAGTATACACTAATACAGATATACACCAGGAAAAGAACAAGGTGGGTGCGTCTGGGGAGATGGTGTTGAGTCTCTAACAGCAACCCGCGGCCAATCACGTTGCCCGGGCTTGATAGAGTTAAATCGGCATCAGGGGTGCTGCGAGAGTGGTGATGGTGGGTGATAGGGGTTGCATGCGTGTGTGCGTACAGGCATAGTATGTGTGTGTATGTACATCGTACACGCATATTTACGAGTACTCTGTAGGCGAGCAGACTCTATCTCGAATTGACGATTTGATGACCAACACAGATAGCGAATCATTCCGAGACGGAGGGTGGGGGTCATTGCTCCAGCGAAGAAGCAGATGACGGCAGCAAACCAAGATCGAACAAGGTCCTGTAGTCGCGACTGGTTGGCTAGCTGCGGCCGGAGAAATTTGCGGTGACGGTTGGCGGTTGGCGGGAGGGCGCGGACTCGCTCGAAGAGAAACACGCAAGAGTCGAATTTAACTGGTCCACGGGGGGACAAGTCAAGCCAGCCGACACACCTACCAAAGTCTCAAGGACTTTTTGCATCGAGTGAGGCTTAGACACCCCCCCCCGGACCGCGAGATGGGTTGTTGGCGTTTGAAAGGGGGGGGGGGTTCTGTGCATGCTTCCTCTGCCCTTCTAGCGCCCCGAAGTGCATCCTCACGCTAGGCGGAATGTGTACTATTCTTCGTCGGCGTTGTGTTTGTCAATATGGACGAGCGAGTGTGGTAGGAAGGGCACCTGGCGGGCGGGCCCGCTCTATCGACGGCGTTGTCGTCTCGGGTGATATCAGAGGGGTTCGCGAGCCACGGGCGACAGCTCTCTCAATACCATTTCGAGGACTTGGAAAACTCGTGGGGTTGTGCCGGCCTGTCAGGAGTCAAAACTGCCGTTACAGGAGTTGTCCGCGTTTCGAGATGCAATCAAATGCCCGTCAACCAGACTCCTGGACACGGAAGTCCCGTCGCACAGCCCTAGCCTTGCGGTAGTTGAGGAAGCGGGAGACGGGATGTCAAACGGCAATGGGAAACCATGGGGTCGCTCTTTCCGAGAGGGAGTCCGGTATCGACCTGCTCTTCCTGGAGCCTGTCTGCAAAGCCAGGGCACGAGGGAGAGGCTGAGCCAGGTTCGTCTGCCAGGGACGGGAAGCATCGTCACGAGTCGCGGGCTGCAGGTTCTGCCATGGCCGCGAAAATGTCTCGGCCGCGAGTTTGCGGACCGAGAAAGAATCTAAAAGAAGTAGAACAAGAAAAACTCTTCCTTGACTCGATGTATTGCCGGGGGGGGGGGGCGTCAAGTCGAGCATCGCCGACGCCGAATCTTGCGACCCCAAAGCAATTTGAATTTGAACGAAACGCTCTAATTACAACCTTCGGCGCTCCGGGGCCGTGGGGAGCACTCTCAAGGCCTAGAGCCCTGATCAATATTGGTGGCTAATAGGGGTTGTGGGAGCTGGCCCCCCTGGGGGGTCTGGAAGCCTGGGAGCTGTCGGTCGGGTCCGATGTGTGGGCCCTTAAAGGAACGAAAGCATGTGAAGGATGGAGACGGCCGACGTTGGGAAAAGAGTTGGGGCGGCCTCCGAGCCCCATGGCGACGATCCCGTCGCTCTGCCGTTCTTGTCGCTGGTATCTGGGCCCGGCCTCCCTGTCTTGCAAGGCTCCATCGATGTTGGACTGTCGGTCGTCTGTGATGAGGTTGGATTCTGAGTGTGACGGGTGCGCACAGTGTCGGTGCTAGAGTTTGCCAAGAAGGTCGGGATCCAGCGCAACGTCAAACAGCACCGACATGCGACAGGAAGAACCGGCTGGCAGGCATCTGTACTTAGCTGGCAGGGTTTGCTCGAGCCTCGAGGGCAACGATAACAGGACGGACTATTGTTGCTTGTTCGAGTCACACTACCTTGGCCATGGCTGGTGTCGTTTTGATGGGTCAAGCCGACTGCGTGCCGACTGCAGATGCCAAGGGTCATCGGTCACTAGAGGGGAAAAGAGGCCCAAAGCCCCGCCGTCGGCTCGTGAGATGCGAACAGCCTTGGCAGTCTGTTAGTTAGCGGTTGAAGATTGGTTCCGTGGTTGTGCAGTTAACTGCTAATTGGATTTGCGAGGTGACATTCAGTGGTCTGGTTGTTCAAAGGCGCCACACACTCGAAGCTGGTTTGCGAGCAGAGCTTCGTCGCAAAGCTTCGTCACAGAGCTTCCAGAACGTCACGACGGCCGCCGCCCTCGCTCCTGATCCCTCCTTCTTTAGTCGCCAAGGCCTAGTACCGAAGCAAACCGCCGGCCAAGGATGGTAGAAGGCAGGTACGGGCGATGGATGTGTGGGAGTGTCCGTGATAGTGTTAGTGGGTGAGAGTGTAAGTGTAAGTGCGTGAGAGTGACCCCCCCCCCCCCTCAAACTCTTGCACCTGACCTGCGACTGCAAGTCACTTCCCTTCAAGATGGTTGGTTTCTGAACAGGCTGCCTGACGGCAGAAGGCGCGTCGAAGTCTGCATGGAAGGTCCTGTGCGAGCGCCGCCGGTTCTGTTGTGCTGCGAGGCCCTGTGTCAGTCCTGCAATGATGCATTCTGGCGCTCTTGGGGCGGCGCCACGGCGCAGCTAGCTCAGAAAGCACCAAGCGCAGCAGCAGGCCAAGCCTTTTATGGTCGCCGTGATGCGTCCTTCTGTGGCATTGCATAGAAGAAGCCGTGGCCGGAAATGTCGAGAGCAGGGGAAGGGGGAGGGGGGAGTGTCATAAGATAATAAGGTTGACCGGTGGTTCGAAGACAGGAGTAGGATGCTAAGAACGAACCCCTACGTGATATGACTACTTGCCTGCCTACTCCAGCCAAGATACGATGGTATCAGTTAAGGAACGTGAATATCGCCAGTCGTGAGTGAGCTGCCGGTGTTGTGTCTTGAGCTACCTTCTTAGAGAGAACCTACCTACCTTGTAGGTACCGAAGGTAGGTAGATATCCATGCCTGGGGTGCCTTCCTGTCACAGACACTACAAGACCGCTCTTCGGGTGCTCTTTCCTCGAGTACCGGCGCAAATTTAACTCTCCAGTGCGGCCGGGACGGGGCTCCTAAATCCCGTCCCTTCCTGGTTGAGTAAGGTAGGTACTTACCTTTGTACCTGCCTAGGTACTTGCCTACTAACCCACCTACCCATGCGGATACCTATTCGCACCTACAGAGTAGGTAGGTACCTGCCTAGGTGACACTCTCGCATACTTGGCACCTTCCTTTCCCCCTCATTTCCACTTCACACACTTGCACCCGACACATGCTCTCAATCTCTGCCCAACCCAACTCCTCGACCTCCCATTTCTCACCTCGCCCTCACCTCTCCCACCTTGTCTTGCTTTGCGTCTCGCACGCATCGAGTGCGGAGTATCATAGCCTTGGCGGTGCTGCATCAGAGAACGACAAGCCTTTGCTGCTGGAGCTAGCCGTCCTGGCCTGCCGGCGAGGTTTGGTTTCTTGTTCGGCAACGGCGCTCGACTAGAGATCCTACAGTATCCCATCGACAACCGCCAAACGGAGCACCTTAGGTGGGATTCCCGCTGATGCTTCCGTCGCCGTCGCCGTTGCCATGGCCCACCGCGGTCCCTCGACCAGCAGACCGCTCGCCCCGATGTTGGTTGAGCTATGGAGACTACATGCCCATCCCCTGGACCGGAGCGAGCGCGTTGGCAAACAGGGTTCCTAGGCTAAAGATAACAGTTCCTGGCTCTTTTCAAAACAGCCGCCGCTGATATGGGGAATGGATCACGTAGACTTCACAGTCACAGAACATCCGTGTATGCAACGGATATTAGACACATGCGAGCTGCTTCGCCCGCTCCACCAGACGAGACCCCCATCGATCACCACCCTGTTGCCAGAGAACCAGTGAACACACGACACGGCCAGGCCAGTACTGCCAAATTCGGTATCTGACTTACTCTAATCGACTCTACCGCGGCATTGCTCGTCGCACTGGTACGCTGTGGGCTCGGGCGTCTCTCATATGCTTGGAATTCAGGAACAGACACTCGGACAGGAACAGCAGCAAAAACAGGAACAGGAAACCCCCCATGCGAGATGGCCATGGATAACGGCTGGACCCCCGCGCGCCCCGCGACCGCTCTTACCACCACTAACTGGTCGGTCCACTGTCGAGCCTGGTCCACGCCCAGCGGGTGGGCTGAAGATGACGGATGAACCACCAACCCGTCATCATCCCGGTCAGCTCGGTTAGAGGCAAAACATGCCGAGGGACGGACACACACTCTTTCTCTTTTTCTCTCTCCTCTCTCTCTCGGGGAGATGAAGATACACGTCAAACGCCGTCAGATACCTGCCGCCTGCCGCGGGCCTCCCCGCCACCGCTGCGTACCTCAAACGGCGGCCGACAGGTACTCCCGAGTATTGTCCGCCTTGGGCCCGGGGCGGGGGGCACTCTCCACGCTTCGCCCATTCAGACATACTTTCCTCAAGTCCTCTGGCCCATTTCTGTCACATGCATTTTTTCACCCTTCCCTCGCCTGTGTCTCGCGGTTCATTGGGTCTCTAGTTTCCTCATCCTCTGCCATCGCAGCCTTTCGAGGGGCCGCCTCTGAATACACATCTTCAAACACCCCGACTAAGACCCCGATGCGCCCGCTAAAAGTCGGCTGGCTCCTCTCAACACCTTAGCCACAGTGGCCGGAGTCCGAGTGGGATTGCCCAGCTATTGAGACGCGGGCTTTCCATTGGCATACGCTGCTTGACCGTGTAATTGGTCGGGCTGGAGCGGTCTGCCAGTTCGTCCAAACGCTGAACTTGGGACCGTTCGAACCCTTGTTCCCTTCATTCGCAAGCCGACGCTACTATACATACTCGCACAACCAAGCCAATGTCGACAATAGGGTCTTCCTTGTTTTACTCTGCACGTCTGTTATCTGCTGTGTATTCGTAGTGTGGTGTACCTCAGTTTGGCTCATTGAGCTTCGAGTACTGTTCCAGCCTCGCCCCCCGTCGACGACAATCGCCCGCGTCATTTTTAGCTCGCGGCGCCTGGTTCCTTGCCCGCAGCAGGCCGAAACTTAATTGCCCACGAGGCTTGTTCGTCCCTTCTTTACAGGGCGCCTCTCGAGGTTCTGGATGCAGAAGAAACACGCAAGCCGGCTGGCTAGAGCCTAGAGCGCCCCCTAGCTGCCAATCACCCTTTGCCTCGGCCGCCATCTCCGCCCTCGCTGTTCTCGCATGCCCCAACCCTGTCCTGCAATGCCCTGTACCGCGGCAGATGCAGCAGCATTGCAACGCATCGAGTCGCTAGCAGGGGCTTAACTCAGGGAGCACCAGGGTGGGGTTCGTGGTGGATTTGCAAAAGGACCTGAGCTAGATTGAGGCTAGACGCGAAAAGGAGCAACGGCCACCGGTCAGTGGTCAGTGCATGGCTCGGAGGGGTACAGAGGGCAATTTCGGAGACTGACTGGTACATTTTAGAGAACGGTACTCTGTATCTGTACAGCTCTCTGCCCTTCACTCTCCCACTGACATGACAGGCCGCCGAACGAAGACCACTCGGCCCCGCCTTGGACTTGAGCGAAGTGTATCTATCTCACAAGAGAAAAAGAACATTAAGAGACATGGTAATCTAAGACGCCACGGCCGAGGTTGGAATACTGGCTAATGGGAACCCCCAGACGCCGTTTACCGCGTGTGCGGCGTACGCCATTTCCGATGGGATCGACCGTCAATGTCTCGTCTTGTCCGATATCTATCTCTTCTGTCAGAGGCGCCAGACGCCAGGCGGGAGGCGGGAGAGGCGGGCTGGGAACATCTCTTCAGGTACCAACGAATACGAGTTCTTGGGGCCGGATACCTCCTCGTAGCAGGGGTTGCAAGCGCCGCCAAAGAGGCACAAGGGGGGGGGGGACGTCTTATCCCCTCGTCTACGGATACTGGCCTTTACTGGTGCGGTGCATTGATCGCTCCCCGTCTCGTCTCCTCTTCAACCCCCGCAATCCTCTATCACGTCTTATCTTGCTGGCCTCCCGTGCTGCTACGGGTTCCCTTGCGGTGACTGATCAGTTTGTCGTATGTCATCAATCATGGCGATAATCTTTTCTATCTCGACGGCGGAGACCGGACATTGTTAGTATGGATTTCTTGCGGATTCGGCCGACCAAGACGCGAAACAGGCATATACACACGCCCTACCGAATGGACTCTGACTTGCTCGAGAGCTCGCTAAGCACCCGAGCTTGACGCTTCTCTTCTCGCTTCTCCAAATTGGACTCTTGTCCCGTCTGCTTGTGGAGAGAGATATATCTTCGTGTAGTCACCTTCTCCGCGTTGACTATCCGCTTCTCCAACATCATCAACCAAGACACAATGTTAACACCGAGACCACCCATCCATCCGTACCTCTCACACTCCGAATGGGCGGGGAGGCGAGAAAAGGATTGAGGCATGCAACCCCTCCAAAGACTGGACGACAAGGCCCCTCCCTGTCTCATCGTCCGTCCACACATCTTGACGAGAACAACCTAAAATCGCGGGCGAGCCAGCGCAAAAGCAAGGTACCTGGAACCCCTGACCTGTGTACGGATGGATACCTGCACTAAAATGGAGAGTCCCTCTTTGCAGGGGGGGGGCCAATCACCCCTGCTCTTCAGACATTTGGCAACAGACCCGCTGATCTGCTCATATTCATCCTCCCACTCTCTCTTTTCATTCGTTTCGTTCTGCCCTCCGTTGACCCTCTGCGCAGTCTCTCTAGCCTTGCCTCCCGTTCTAAGGCTCTCAGCTGTGTCTCTCGAGCCCTCAGTTTCCGCGGCCACTAAGATGGAGAGAAGGGTCAGGGACCCAGAGACGAGACACACTCCCCGACTGCTTTCCTTCTCGCACACCCACACAACCCGCTTCGCTTTCACGTAGGTTTCTCTCCTTCGGTCGACCTCGCCGCCCCCGGTCTCTTCCTCTCTGTCCCCCTTACCGTGCTGTGTGCTCCTCCTAGTACGCATCCTCTACTGCCTATGTACGGAGTACTGCTGCTGCTTCTTCTTCTTCTCCCCCCCCATCCCCGTTGATGCTCTCTCACTCACTCAAGTTGCCTCCTACCCCCCGTCGACCGCACATGATGTACTCTCCCACTGCCTGTGCAATACCCGCTTCCCTCCCCCGGACGAATTGCTTGGTGAGGTCCATGATCCATGTTCGCCGCTTGTATATCTCCAGCCAATCTCTCATCCATGCAGCCAGTGGCTGCCAACTGAGAGCACTCTTACTACGTCTCGATACATTTATACACTCCTCCTCCCCAAGCCTCGCCGCTCTTTGCATGACACATTGTGCCTCTTGACTTACGCTCTCGCTTCCATTGCCTGCTTTTCTACCTCCAGCAATATATCATATTTTGTCATATTGCCATTTGTTTACTCGTACCACTTGGACTGCTTGTTGTTCGACGCCCAGATCGCATCTTCCCTGACCGGCAGCCCGGTCTCGCAGACGTGCCAAACGCGCACTATTTTATAACAACGACAAGAGCTACTACACCTCAACTTGAACGACACAAGATGACTGCTCCTATAACCCAACAACAATCCGCTCAGGCCAAGGATGCCGCCGCCGCCGCCTCTGTGCGCAAGCGGAGGAGACGGGCTCCCGCCGGCGGCGCCGCCGATGACTGCTTCACTTGCTCCAAGAGAAGCGTCAAGTGTGACCGCAGACGACCTTATTGCTCGCAATGCCTTGAGATCGGCAATGAGTGCTCCGGATACAAGACCCAGCTGACCTGGGGAGTCGGTGTCGCCAGCAGAGGCAAGCTACGCGGTCTGTCTCTTCCCATTGCGAAGGCGCCCCCCGTCGCCGGGGTTGCGAAGAAGTCGCCCGTACGTCCCCGCGCCAACTCGACAGTCACCACTGCAGGATGGGCCGACGCCGACAACGTTTCTCGGAGAAATAAGCGCGACGATGCCGGTTTCTCGCCAGAGCAAGTCGTCTCGACGCCCACAACACCCTTTCCCCACAGCTACGACCTTCTCTCCATGTCACATCCCGAGCACACGCCCTCCTTGACGGCTGGACACTGGGGCGGTCTCCCATATGCGAACAGCATGCCCACGGATGGGCCCAACTACCGGAAGCTGGGTGCTCAACTGGGCCCCATCCCCATTTCGGGAGCTATGTCTTCGTCGCTTGACTCGGTGAGCGACGCCGACTACATGTCGCCCATTAGCCACTCGTACTCGAGAGACGACATCCCATTTCTACACAGCCCCAACGTAATGTATGACGGCTACAGCACCCACGGCTCGCCGGTGCCACAAAGTCCCATCTCGGCCATCCTCATCGACCAGAGGGGGGCGCCTACGTCGTGCCCTAGCCTCGTGTACGCCCCGTCGGAACATAGTTCGAGCCTCACGTCGCACATGGACAACTTCGAAAGTCAGTTGAGTCAGAAACTGATGCGGGAGTGTGACACTCTGAGTGAGACGTCCTGTCCGGCTCTGCTTTGGGACCAGACCCGCTGACGTGTGTGTGTCGGCTTTAGGCGTTCCCGAGATGGATGCGTATAGCAACAGCTGCAACTCCAACAGCCATGTCTGGACCTCGCCGCCTCCCGAAGACATGTCACCGCACCACTCGGACCACCACCAGGCTTCGGCCCAGTGGCCTACCATGTTCGAGCCGCAGGCCGTTCACGTCAACCCGGATCTCATCGCCAAGATGCCCTTCTTCATGGACTACTACAAGAACATCATGTGCCCGTCTATGGTCTTCATGGACGGGCCCGGCAATCCGTACAGGGAGCACATCCTCCACCTGGCCTCCAACAGCCAGAGCCTTCAGCACGCCATCTGCGCCCTGTCGGCCTGCAACCTGCGGATGAAGCGCCGGCTCAGCCTGGGCCAGGACACGCGCGAGCTCTCGGAGAAGCTCATGGCCGAGAAGTCGACAGCCGAGTCCATGGCTGACGCACAGCCCGAGGACCAGTCCCTCTCGGAGGAGTACCAGCACCGAAACCTCGCGGTCCACCTGCTCAACCAGCAGCTCAACGACCCGGCCAAGTCCAGCCACGACTCGGTCCTGGCGACCATCCTGCTCCTCTGCCACTACCGCATGGTGGAATCTGGCATTGCAAAGTTCCATACACAGTTTGCCGGCGTCAAGAAGATCCTGTCCATTCGGCGGTCGCAGAACCTTGCGCCCTCGCGCGACTCGGCGTGGATGGAAGCTATCTTTACCTACTTCGACGCCATCTCGGCCAGCATCAACGACCGTGAGGCCCAGCTCAACTCGACATTTTACGGCGTCATGCCGGACGCCCAGCTCCTGCCGCCCGGTGCAGAGAACCTCGTCGGCTGTGATCGCGAGCTCTTCAAGACTATCAGCAAGCTCGGCAGACTCAACCTGCTGTCCCAGCACCGCGCCGTCCAGAACCTCGTCGGCGGGCCCGGAGGGCGTAACGTCCCATCCCGTTCTCAGTCGCCACTCTGTTCGCCCCTGGGCCACGCCTACAAGGGGAGCATTGGCGGCCTGCATCAGCAGCAGCAGATGGGTGACGCCTTCAACATGCCCATGCGGTTCGACGGCAACGGCTTCGGCTCGACCCTCGACGACGACGAGTTCGCCTCGTCGTCGCTGTGCTCGTCGGCGACATACGACGATCACCGCAACAACTTTTGGCGGGAGTGGAAGGAGGCGCGCGTTGCGCTCCAGAGCTGGGAGTTCGACTCGGCGCGCGTGCACGCGTCGCTCCCGTCTCCCGCGACACCTGCGCAGGTCCGTGACCTCGGGTCGCTGTCCGAGGCGTTCCGGTACGCGGCGCTGCTGTACACGGAGCGGCTGGCGTCGCCGAACGTGCCGTCGACGCACAGCAACTTCCAGAACCTCGTGTCGCAGGTCGTCTACTACGCCACGAGCCTCGAGGCCGCGGGCGGCCAGGCCGAGAAGTTCTTGCTGTGGCCGCTCTTTGTGGCGGGCAGCGAGTGCGTCAACGGGCTGCAGCAGAACATTGTGCGGAGCAAGTGCCGTGACATCATGGCACGCTCGGGGTACATGAACAACCTTGCGGCGCTCGACGTGCTCGAGCGCCTTTGGGCCGGCGAGTGGAAGGATGGCGAGCCCCGGAGCCCCGCGGCGGTCAAGCTCGAGGCGATGCGCCGGGGCCCGTTTAACTGGACCAGGTGCATCGGCGGGCCCGGTGTCGAGGTGGAGTGGATCATGTTCTAAGAAAAGGGGCCTCTCATCCCGCGGAGAGAGAGAGAGAGAGAGAGAAAGTGAGACGGACAGGCCGGCAGGGATTCATATTGGACTCGAAAGCTCGCGAGTCACGCGCAACAGCGGTCTGAATGCGCGTTGTTTTATTTTCTTGGTCCTTATTTTCCCGGGGGGGGTTTTTTTTCGTTTTTTTTGCTCGGCGGCAAGCTGGGCTTGTGTCATGAACTGATGAGACCGGGTCCGCGGAGTCGACGGATCGATCCCATCTGTAAACCTGTACAATAGCGCGCGAACCTCTACAAAACTGCATCACTTCACGACACGGAGTTCACAGGGGAGAAGGAAGGGAACGGCACACGAGGTCTCGGACGGACTCTTTGCATCAAGGACGACGACCTGGAGTAGAACGGCCAGAAGAGGGAAGGGAGAGGAAGGGAAGGATTGACTTTGGTCTCACGGAATGCAGCATCACGAGATAAGAAAAGGAAGCAAAACAGAGGAAAAAAGAGACAACCATTTACAAGATGATGCATCACACGCAATCTCCATGTTTCCCTACAGCCCGACCCCTCCGTGACCGACTGATAGATGCCTCGGACCGAGAGTCACTCGTCCTCGTCTTGGGATTATGCTCTTAAGAGCCACTGTACGGATAGTTGAATCACACCGGTCCCTCCCTCGTTGGAGGTCGATGGCGATGGCGTGCTCCGTCGGCCTCGGCCCTCGACGATGATGGTACCTGCAGTCTACACTGCCGGGAACGGCCAGGCGCAGCAGGCGGCGAACGGCGGGCGGATCCCCCTCGCTCAGGGTCCAGGCTAGGCTTTCGGTCTCCTCCAGGCTTCAGCGTCTCATCATGTTGAGCTGGGTGAGCAGGCGAGAAGCTGAACGTAGGTGTGCGAATAGGGGGAGTGGAAGGCGTGGGGGAGGGGTAAGGGAGTGAGGGGGTGCAGTGAGGAGGAGAACAGAGGTTCGGTGGCTTTTTTTTTTTTTGCCTCCCGTTCGGTCTCCTCCCCCCCAACCCCGGGTCAAGACCCGGCCGGGCCCACCGCCGAGGAACTCGGGGAGGTCGTCGGCCAGTCGCAATCGCTCCAAGCGCCGTTTGGGGGTACGGCCACGGGAGGCGCATGTGGGCACGATCCACGACCCATGTGCCCAAGTGCGAGAGGAAAACGGGGGGGAGGGGGGGGGGCAGATCGAGAACCGCTTTTGGCACCTGTTCTCCGCGTACGGGTAGAGGGCTCGAGGCAAGCGAGGACGGTGATGGGGGATGTAAAACGAGGTTTTGGCTGTGCGGGAGAAGATGGGGATTTGAACTCGATAACATGACGGCGGAAAAGCCCCGCGTGAGCAGAGATGGAGGACAGCAGGTCTTGCCCAGGCGAGACTTTCCGGATCGCGCGTTCACTCGAAGCCGTATCTCATCCCACCAAACCGCATCGGTTTCGCGATATCCTGGCGGACTCGGTTGCGGCAGACCGAGGCGAGCCCGTCGTGGGTGTTGGATAGGCAAAACTAGAGGCGATCAGTTTTGATGTAGGGTCCACGGTGGGAGGAGGAAGAGAAAGAGGGCGCCAATATGGATTGAGAGGTTGGTGTCCGTACAGCACACATCGACCTCGAGAGAGGCAGCGTTGTGTTGTACGCTACTGCTCGCATGTTGCGGGGTGACAGTACGTATCTCAGTCTTACTCTAATGGTCTGGTGAGAGAGTACACTACATTGTAGTGTAGATAAATAGACGTGCAGACGGACAGACACATGGATGGGGGACGGGGAGTGGTATGCAAGCCTGGGGGAGTGACGGACGGATGATGGATTAGAGGGCATCGGGTTAAAGCTGAGTGGCTGGAGAAACATACTCTGTATTCTAGTCACGATTTTGGGCATGACTAGGGCCAGGGCCAGGATCAGGGATTTGATTCTACTCCGGGGGGGGGGAGAACAGGGGCAAGGGCCAGGGGTAACGGCTCTTATGGGGCCGGGGAAGTTGACGGAAGTCTCCACTCGCGCCAAAAAAGTTCCCTGGTGGGGGTGATAAGAGGGCATTGTGTGCCCCAAGAGCGATTAGCCACGCTTGCTGAGTGGCTGGAATTCACGACGGAGATGCGGGGCCAGACGGGCGTCTGTGGTCTTCGATCTGGCGGCGCAACGTTGAGCAGGGGCGGAAGGTGCAAGGGGAGTTTGGCAGGGGTCTCTTTTCTTTTATGGGGCCATCTCTTCCCTTAGCAGCGACCGGGAGCTCCCTGTTTGTCTTCCGTAGGTTATCGTCCAGAGATCCAAGCAGTGGAGGAGGAGAGGGAAGGGGAGAAAGAGGCCCGAGAAAGAGAGAGAGATAGAGAGAGAGAGATAGATTAAGCCCGGTTGACGACCAAGGCTGACCGGGGGAAGGGGGGGGGGGATAGAGGACGGACAGGAACTGACCGACAGACCGACGACACAAGACAACAGACAACAGCCCGGCCAATCCCGGGCATTCACGATTGAGGCGGTGGGCGATAGAACGGAGCGACGGATATGCTCTCTCATCCTTCTTCTTCTTCCCTGAACCATGACCGAGACGTCGGACGCCGTCCGCCGGTCGCCCAGAGTCAAACAGCACTTTAATCAACATTAACTACACTGCCTAACCCAGCCAGCGCCCCCCCCCCCTTCCTCCCCTTACGGAAACGCGAAAAAGGTAAAGAAAATAAAGGATACAAAAAACAACAACGAAAAGGCAAAAAAGGCACAAGCTTTTGGTTCCGTACCGAACAAGGGTGTCGTCGTCCGTAAACCTTTTTCCCTTGTCCGATCCGAGGAACCGAGAGAAAGGGCGCGCGCGTGGGCGCAAATGGAATCAATTACTCGCAGGCAAATCGAAGATGGCGATTGGATTCCTCACGCACGGAGCATCGACCCTGTGGCGAGGCCAACAGACGGCGGTGAGAAGATGGCGCGCGTTGGGGGGG
>PUHP01000737.1:4212-19841 GCA_006783085.1 Colletotrichum shisoi | reverse complement strand
GATCTGTAAATGTTGTTGTTGTTTGAAGTTAGAGGGTAGTCATGGTGTTGAGGGGAAATGAGGCATTTTTGGGTGGCCGAAATGTGGGGGTGGCCGAAATGTGGGTGCTTTGACTTACTCACCGCCGTCTGTATGGCGCTGGTACAAGCCCCATTCCCTCCAGGGTTCGTAGTGAACTTCCTGGAGTCTGGGAAACCGGGCAAACATATGTGCTAGCGAATCTAGCTTCCATCTCCGGCGGTTCTGTTGCCGGAGAAGTAGACTAGTTACGGCTGGGACTAATGGAAGCTGATCCCACCATTGCAGCTCTAACTGATCACTATTAACGGCCCCTGCTCTATAACTCTTGGGAACACTTTCCTGATAGCAGATGTAGATGGGACGGAGAATCGAAAGCCGTCAACCCAACCATGTTCAGGGTCATGATAGTCTTGGTGCGACATCGCCTTCTCTATATACCATAATCACCTGGCATATCCGAAGGGGCGTCGGGCATAAAGGTCAGATATGAAAAACAATGTTCTGAGTCGCTAGGTGAACAGATGCTAATATCGAGCATCAGATCGCTGTTGATATCCCATGTGCCGAGGACCGCGAACAGATTCCGGAATGCCGTAGTGATGGGACATTTATCTGTATCGCTGATCTCAAATTCCTCTTGCCACGCAACACCTAAGAACACGTCCGACGGGGACGTACGCAAGTGGTGCAATCGTACTCATCAAGTTCCAAGCAGAACCAGATGTAGCGGACGAGAGCCCGGTTTCTTTGGATCATCGTGCCGAAACTGACATGGCGTGACGGTGTCAGTCTGATTCGAGCAAAGTTATGTCGCTCGATCTGTATTTGCCACTCTCGGAACACCGTGGCCAAGCGACCCATTGTGCGACCGTCTTGCATCAGGTGTTGTAAGATAAGAAGCCGGATCTCTGTAGGCAAGCCATCCCATCTTGACGTCCATTGCTCTTTGCCGAGCGACGTTGAAAACATGCCGTGATAGACCGAGCGTTTGAATTGTTTCGGCGAGAATCGCGCGTCAGACAGCCGTTCGAGTCGCAGGGGCGAAAAAGTGTCTTGAAGCTAAGGCAACCTTCAACTCTTCCATGTTTCCAAAAAGTATCATTACCTCGATAGCCTCAACAAGAGTTCGGAAGACAAACACTAGCCATCGTCTTCAGAGAGGTGTCTATGGCGAAGAAGGTTGCAATTTACCTGCAGCCTAACTTCGACTCTACACACTACCCGCCACCCTAGAAGAAGAGTCGAAAGTATCACATGTATGATCATTTTCCAGGGTCACGAGTGAGCAGTACGTGGGTAATCAGCGAAGGCGCCCTTGTCGAAACAAACTTGAACAAGGCCGTTTGGTCAAGCTCAGCAGCGGCCAACGGAAGTGACCTGGGCCCGTAATCGACTCATGTGCACGTCAAGTTCGGGCATTCAGTTGCCGACAAGGACCTGTCGCTACCGTTACCGACATCACCGTGAGGATCGGAATGCTTCAAGTGTTATCTTCGTCTTTCCTCACAGCAGTTACAGTAGTCGTAGCAGTAGCAGCAGCCAGTTGGAAATAGCTAGTTGTGTATAAAGTCGTCTCGGTCCTTATCGATTCTACTTACCTCTCAAAATTACAAGGATTGCTGTTAACCTACAATGTTGCCTGCTAAAAACTACCCGTATTCCTTGTAGGCTACATTCTACTATCATTGATTAAGAATGTTACTATACTGCAGTGCTAAGCCTTGTACTTTGAAAGTTACTACTTGAATATGGAGACGACCTAATGCATCGGCGTACAAAAGGGGTTCTGACTGGTTTTCTGACAGAGCGGTTCGACTAGTTGCTACAAAACCTAGGCCTCCCCGTTAGGTGACAGCGGCGGTGAGCTAGGGCGGGTCATATGGCCAAGCAGTACCGGTGGCGGCGGGAGATCGTGCGGGGGAGGGAACGGTTTAAACGCCCGATTGGAACGGTGGGCATGGGCTGAACGGCGGTATAGGGTGGGCGCGGCTGGGGTAAAGGTGTCTTGCTCCAGTGAGACTGTGTCCCAATGGCGCCTTTGGGCTTCCCTTGGGTGGGCAGTCTGCTTGTCATGGTGTCTTAGTACTTTACCTTACCTTGGGGTGTGATGATTCGGCCAAGGACCAGGTGGCGCCATGCTGGAGCCAGATCCAGTCAGAACACTTCACAGTGCATGGGGCGCAGAGACCATTGGACAGCTTCCCCCCCCTCTGCCAACATAGTGCAGGTGGCTTGGCTTGTTTGCTGAACTCATGACCAGGTCTTTGAAGAGTAGGTTGGGAAGTCGAGATGGGAGCTGTCGACGACATAAGTAGTGAGCGAGTCTCTCCGAGGGCGAGCCACTGTATGTTCCTTTCGCTGTTGACAGTTAGCCAAGAAAAGCTCTACCAACAGCTTCCCCGGATCTTCAGAGGCGGGGGCACAAAGACAGGAACAAGAAAAAGGGGGCCGAAAACCGAGGTGATCCCTGTCAGGGCATCGCTGATCGTCGGTGTCCGTAAAGCCCGTACCGTACGGTTACGTGAGCTGCCTCGTGTACGTCCTGATGGTGCCATTGCTGACTTGTCCAGGTCTGCCGCGGGCCACGTCCTTCGTCTGGTCTGGGCCGTCTTGGTTGGCGGTTGGATTGCCTACAACTACACTAGTTGCGTGTTTGTTTCCCCGTCAAGACTCGGATCTGCAGGCCGAACCAAAGAACCCCCCAATCCCGCACGGGCTGGACAGGCATCTGCATACGAGCAAGGGAGAATCGTCTCAGCAAGCAATTCGACAGGCGGACGGCGGGCTTGGACGGCACAGCGGCACGCTTGGGCGGCTGAGCTGAACCTGAAGAAGGCCTTGGGCTCGAGAGAATCCCGTGAAAAGTTCGAAAGGGATCGAGAAGGGTCCGGTCCGTCTGCATTGCGACTTCAACGTGGCCTTCGTCAGTTCGGTCGGGACGTGAGAGCGGCGCCGCATGAGGAAGCGCAAAAGCATAACAGAGAGTCCAGGCCAAACGCCCGAACCGAGCTGCGATTGCAGGGGACCGGCAAAGGCATTGGAAGCTCTGGGAATTCTGGCGGCTCGAGTGTTTCTCCTCGCATCGAGGTTCACGTCCGAACAAGGTGGATGCCTCGAGGGAGACGGCAGACGGAACTGAAGGTAGGCGTTTCTGATTCTCTCTCTGGGTGTGTGCGTATGTGCGTGTGTCTCTCTCTCTCTCTTCCCCCCGTGTCTCCCCGTGTCTCCCCGCCCCCCTCATCCCTCCCAGAACCCGAGGACTTGTCGTCATTGGAGTAAGGTTGAGGAGTGGAAAGGGTGAGGCGGCGCGGGAGAGAAGGTGGGCGAATTAGGATCCGAGGAAGCTGAAGCTCTGGCGCGAGTCTTATTCGTACTGACCGATGGGAGAAAGGACAGTCTGAAGTTTCAAACAGGCAATTCGGTCGAGGACCCCGAAGCCTCAGGCAGAGAGAGAGAGAGACGACAGCAGCCACAGAATATCAGACATCGGACATCGGACATTGGGGACCGGACAGCGGCAACGTGGGAGTTTACTGACCACCGGTACCTATTATGGTTGGTAGGTAGTCTGTCCGTGGAAGCAAACATTGACTGGATTGCATCACATCAAGGGCGATTCGTGACAGCTCCGAAGTACGTACCTCTCCTAAGCTTCCGCTGCTGCCTCTTGCCTCTTGCCTCTTCTTGCCCTGCTACCTACCCCTGCCCCCCCCCCGTGCAATGCCTCCGCGTCTCCTCCCTCTTTCCTGCCCTTGCTCTTCCCTTACGTCAGGGGCCCCGTCCACCCAGTCAGGGAAGGAAGGGACCTGCGTCACAGCCGGCTTAGCAGTCGCCCATTCGCCAGGAGAGGAAACACTAGTTTTTGTCTGGACTTGCCCGGTGGACTGGGGCTGGAAACGTCCCATGCTTTGGGGGGGAAAGGAAGGAAGGGCCCAAGTGGGAAAGGGAAGGGGAAAGGGAAAGAAAGGGAAGGGAAAAGGGTGTGCGGACAATGGTGGTGGCATTGAGAAACGCGACACTTTCCGAACCCTTTTTGGATCCATCAATGCAGCCAAACCCTTCTTTCCCTTCTCTTGTATTTTCTGGGTTTTACTTCCATTCTTTTTTTGTTTTTGTTTTTGCACTAATTTCCCGACGCCAGCATCCCATCCCATCCCACTCACTCACCCGTCCGCCTCACATTGCCGTCGCCGCCTTTGCCTGCCCCCTTTCTCTGACCGGCATTCGGCTTCGCTGCGTCCGCTGCTGACTGGCATCTCTTGCTCCGACTTTGTTCCAGACCCCTCTCTTGATCGCCATCCGTCCCCCGATTCGGTCTCGCTGGCCTGACGGAAGACGATCGATTAGAAGGCAAACGAAAAAGAAAGAAAAACCCTCCAAAAGCATACCTAGCTTCGAAAAAAAGAGACAGCTTCAAGCTAAGCCAAGTCTCTCTCTCCCACCACCAACCACTCCTCCCCAATTCGTCCCCTCCCCCCTAATCGCGACGAACTTATCGACGACACACATCGTATCCACCGACGAAACGAGACACCAACTCGGAGACGACAGCAACCATCGCCACATCACACATACCTTCCTACCTGCCAGTTGCTTCAACCCCAAACCGAGCCTCGCCCACAGTCAATCCTTCCGTTTTGACATCCCCGAACTCCCTGATCCATCAGCCACAATGGCTCTCCTCGACGCTGCCGCGCCGCCGGCAGGGGGGCCGACACTATTCGGCATGTCCATGAAGCAGGTTTCCCTCATCACGGTATGCACAAATTACCCGCACCGCGCCGCGCCTCGCCTCGCCTCTCGCTTTGTGCGACCGCGCCTCGTGCTTCTTTTTGCCGGATAGTACTGACAATGGCCTCGTCCCGCAGCTGACGTTCCAAAACTCGGCCTTGATTCTGGTATGCATCTTCCCCGTTGTCGCCTCGCTCTTCGCAAGATCATGCTGACTCGACCCTTAACAGATCATGCACTACTCCCGTATTATGCCTCCCGCGGGCGACCACCGATATTTCACATCCACCGCTGTTTTCCTCAATGAGGTTATCAAGCTGTCTATCTGCTCGACCTGCTCCATTGCCGAGGTCTCGCGGACACTGGCCCCATCCACCCCGGCCACCGTCATATTCGAACAGATCTTCAACTCGGTCTTCTCCGGCGACGGCTGGAAGCTCGCCATTCCCGCGACACTATACACCCTGCAGAATACACTGCAGTACGTTGCTGTCGGCAATTTGGACGCGGTCCATTTTCAGGTGCTCTACCAGCTCAAGGTGCGTGCCAGTGCCAGCATTGCCGTCAATTCCACCCTCCCCCTCCGACTTAACCCCTCAAACGTACTGTCTCTTAATGCTAACTCGCCCCACGCATCGCAGATTCTCACGACGGCCGTCTTCTCTGTCACAATGCTCCGCCGCGCCCTTGGCTTGAAGCGCTGGGTTTCGCTCATCATACTGACCCTGGGAGTCTCCATCGTCTCGCTTCCCCAACCCTCGTCCGCGAATCACGCAGAATCTTCCTCAGCCAGCATCCTCCTGCACGACACCTCGGACCATTTCTTCCCTCGTTCCGTGCACGAGCTAGGTCAAGCTGCCGAGGGCGCTGCCGAGGTGGCCCGTGAGCTCACTAAGCGCGCCGCTGATGGTCTTGCGGGCGTTGGCGGAGAGATCGTGAAGCGGTCGGCCTCGTACCAGGGTATCCAAGAGGACCAGGACCCGTCGCCGCTCATGAACTACTCCATCGGATTGTCCGCCGTCCTTGTCGCCGCCGTCGCCTCGGGCCTTGCCGGTGTCTACTTTGAGAAGATGCTCAAGGACTCGGCTACCCCTGCCTCCGTCTGGACCCGCAACATCCAGCTATCCTTCTATTCCCTGTTCCCCGCCCTCGCTGGCGTCATCTTCATTGACGGCGAGGACATTGCCAAGCACGGCTTCTTCGAGGGTTACAATTGGGTTGTGTGGACTGCCATTGTTTTCCAAGCTGTCGGCGGTGTCCTGGCCTCGCTATGCATCAATTACGCCGACAATATTGCCAAGAACTTCGCAGCTAGCATCAGTATTGTTATCAGCTTTCTGTTCAGTGTATGGTTCTTCAACTTTGAAGTCAACTTCAGTGTACGTCCACTGGATCTCTCCCTTCCACCCTGATCCATGACTCGGCTCTAACGCGCACCAGTTCATCATCGGCACTGCACTCGTCCTGGCCTCGACTTATCTCTATAGCATTCCCGATCGCAAGGGCCGCCCGCCCCCGATCACCATTGCGAGCTACGAGAAGGCCATGGTTGACCCTGCTTACACGCCAGCGGTCACGGACGAGGCCAAGCTCAACTTAGATCCGCTCGACGCGGTTCGCGGCATGGGATTGTCGACGTCTAGGCCATCGTCGCCCATGCTGCATCACCACCGCGCGCCCTCGGCAAGGGGGAAGAACCGCGACGACTAATTTGTACGGCATCGTCGATTCCAGAGGTGGACTTTGGAAACGTTTTGTTTTATGACAAGTGTTCGGGGTGGTGCTGTCGAGATGAGTAGGAACAGGCAACGATCACGCGCAAAAAAAGGTTGGATAAAAGGATGGGAGGGGGTAGGGTTTTGTTTTTTTCCCTGCTTTGCAAGATTCCTGGTGGCATACTATGGATTATTTGGACAGACATTGGATTAGAGTCCGGTTTGCACGCAGACACCACGCAGACACCACACCAGACCGCAGTGTCATCAACAGCGATACCCGGCCAAGCCGCAAGGTAGAGGCAACGGTGCATTGTATATTTATTTTGACGAGCTCCTATGAGGGAGCGAGGAGAACAGAAGTAACGACAGCGAAGGTGGGCCAGTGGTAATATTTACGACCGTTGAGCAGCCAATAGCTAATAATGTTTGGTCGTAAATTTCTTCCTGCCTTGTCAACATCCTGCCGCTCCCTGCAATTATCGAAACGCAACCAAATTCCGCAATCCTCCATCTGGGTCTCTCAGCCTCTCTCTAGCCCTATCCTTACCCTTAACAACCCTCTGCGAGATTTTTCCAACAATCTTTTCAATCTGGGGAGACGGCAGCAGAATACTGGGAGGTGGGAAATGTTATATCACCAAGGGATATAGGCACATGGAGATGCATGAGGAACAAGAAGGTTGCTCGGGTGCTATTTTGCTATTGCTTACAAGGAGGAAAAAAAAAAGGCAGAGATATCCCCTTTGTTGTGCAACACTGGCGGTGATACCGCGGTAGCGGCCAAATGAGTCTACTGTTCTCCAGTCCAGATCGCCTGAGCCGTTTCAAGACAGCCAACAGTTGGCCAAGGGGGGAAGTTCCCGTCGCGTCACATGTTTGGCACAATTTCTACCTAGACCTTCACCTCGCCCGTCACATAAGTACCGGCAATCTCCTCGCAACTGGCCCACACAAACACTGCATCGCCAGACGTAGCCTCGACAGGGAACACCAGCTCTTTCCCCGACATCAGGCTGCCGACTTTGCCTCTCCAAAAGAAGACCAGGGTTCCGTTCGGAGTCTCGGCGGCCAAGGTGACCGAAAGTGACTTGTCCTTCCAGTTGGGAATCTCGCGGTTCGAACAACCCAGCATGGCTCTCACAATAATTCTGCGTGCGCCCTCTTCCCGTTTGGCAATGTCGACAGCGAGTGCGAGACGCGGAAAGAGGGCCAAGGTACGCACAATTTTCTGGCCGAAAGGCGGGTTGCGGCTCAGGATCCTCTCGATGTGATAGAACTCCATGTCGGCGAGTTGGCGTACGAACTTGACGCCGTGTTTGGCGAGCAGACCTGCCTTCTTGGGCCCGATGCCGGGGACCTGCAGCAACTCCGTCGGCATCCCCTCCCAGCTGCCCGAGACGACGCCCCTCCAGGTCTCGAGGGCACGGCGCAGGCCGACAGCGTCTCTGCGGGCGCCCATGAGATCGGCGCAGGCGCGCAGGACCTGGCCGAGTATGTCGACGATGCGGTTGCGACAGGCGTAGAGGTCGTTTCGGGCGTGGAGGGAGAGCTTGTCGCCGTAGTCGCCACCGGCGGCCTCACACTGGGCGACGAGGAAGACCTTGTGCCAGGGCTGGGCGAGAGGCTCGCGGAGGTGCCAGCGGGTCGAGGGGTCGTTGTTGATGCCGGCGAAGGCGACCTTTTCCGGCGGGGAGAAGGTGAAGGAGAGGAACTCGGTGGCGGAGGCGGCGCAGCGGAGGATCTCGTCGGGAGGGGCGGCCCGGGGGAGGGCGGCGAGGGCGCGAATGGTTCGCGGGGAGAGGGAGTAGCGGAGCATGATGGCGTGTTGGTGGAAGGAGAGGGCGGCCGAGGGGGCCTTGTGAGTGTTGGTGGACGAGGGTGTCTGTGAAGACTGTGTACCGGAGTGCGATTGAGAGGATGCCGGCTTAGAGGGGGTCGAGTTGGGCGTTGGGAAAGGAGGCATCTTGAACCCGTGGTGTCCTTACGCCAGCGTTGTTTCGGTTCTTGAGAGGTGAAGGGGACGTTCAGGGCTGGAGAGATCTGGTTGATGTTGGACACTTGGGGTGTGCGAGTTGGCTGGTAGAGCCATCCATGACTTGACTGCTCTTCCCATGATGATCTTATCGTGGTTGGTAGTTTCCCTCTGGTAGGTGAGGTACCTCGAGTATGGGTTGAATTGACTGAGGCAGGCAGGCACGTTGCGGAAGTCTTCCTTCCTTCTCTCGTTCAAACCGTGATGTGATCCCTCGCCAACGCATGGAAGGAGCGTACTTGGCGATATGAAGAAGAAGGCAAGTTGCGGTATCCTTCACCTCTCGAACATCCATGTCCCAGCCTTCGCCCAATTCATTCCTTCTTCTAGTCTTCTCGCTTTACTCAACATCGTTGAGCGAATCGCCAATCTGAGTTATCTAGATGAATATGGCAGTGGTATGGCTCATCGATGTCCCCATTCTCAAGGTTGACTCCTGTTCAGTTAGCTACATCGGAGGTGGACTTCGTCCCATCATTTAATTCGTTCCTTGGTAACCGCAACACCTCGGACTGTTGTTACTCACTTACTTGCCATCACCATGTCAAAGACAGGCGGTATCTGCCCTTCCCATTTGCATTCGTCGGAAGCACAGCCAACGTCTGTGATACGTTGGCGTGCGGCAACTTGGTAAGTGGCTTGAGCAACCGGCATGTCGACATCTGTTATACTATGTTGCCTACGGCTGAAGATAACAGGCGCATTCACTTGACTGTGCCACTCTTGATGCGGCTTTCTCAGCCAACCAACATGCAGGCGAGCCCGACATCCTTGGCAGAGTCTGCCTCGGGATACAGCCGGGCGTGTAAGCCTGCGCCAGATCAGGCTGTCCAGTAAGAGCATGTATTCATACACCATTAGTCTGATGCTGTCATTAGGTGATATGCGACCTGAAGTTAGGCGTCTAGACTAACGGAAGATGCAAATAGGCCCGTTTTCCCTCCGCTCATGCATAACCCCCTCCCCACGGCTCCTCTTCTTTCATCCAGCCCCTCATCCCACATCCCACCTCATTTCGACTACGACCCGTATCAACCACGATGGCGGATCCATTGTCAACTGCTGGAACGGCAGTTGGAATCGTCTCTCTTGGAATCCAGGTCACCCAGGCGCTGTTCAAGTACTACAACGATGTGAAAGACCAGCCGTCCGACACAAGCCGTACGTTGAAGAAGCTCGAGAGGCTGCTCCATTTCCTCGGTCGCCTGGAATCGCATTTGGGATCCAAGGACAGAAACGAGGAACTGGCCGACGGGGTTCGAGACGCGGTCCGTAACTGCGGCGAATGCGTCGAGGAACTGCAAATCACCGTCGAAAAATTTGAACAAGCCCCGGACGGCCGCTTCCGGACGGCGGTTCGTGCTACAGGTCGCCGATTGGCGTATCCCTTCCGGCTCAGCACGCTGCAGAAGCTCGACGAGGACATTGACGACGCCATCAGCCAACTGTCCCTCGCCCTTGCTTTGCTCCAGCAAGACACTGTCGATGACATCGAGAACGATGTCGAAGACATCAAGGCGGTCCTAGCCGCGGTCAGCGCTCTGGTCGTCTCCGCCGAGATCAGAAACTGGCTCAAAGCTCTGGACGCAACTGTCAACTTCAACGACGCTTGCACCAAGAAGCACCCGGGCACAGGCTTGTGGTTTGTGAAGGGCCCTGTCTTCAACACTTGGATCAAAGAACGACAGTCCTTCTTGTGGTTAAAGGGCTTCGCTGGGTGCGGCAAAACGGTCCTTTCGTCGACGGCGATACAGTATACTCGACGACATCAAAGGTCGGACCCTCACATCGGGCTGTGTTTCTTTTACTTCACCTTTAACGACGAGATGAAACAAGACGAATCCGCCATGCTCCGCGCGCTTATTCTTCAGCTTTCAAATCAGTTGAAACACACGCCTCGATGTCTGGAGGACCTGCATGAAAACCACAGAAATAGTACTCCGCCGGCAGCAGGTCTTCTCGAGTGTCTCCGTCAGATCGTGGGAATGTTCGGCGACGTCTACATCATCCTGGATGCACTAGATGAGAGCCCTGACCCTAAGTTCCGACGATCAATGCTTGGCACTCTCAGGAGAATGAGAGCATGGCCAGGATTGCACCTTCTGGTGACCAGTCGGGACTTGCCCGACATCAGCGAGAGTCTCAAGGCAACACAAGAACAGGCTATCGCCATGACGAAGGAGAACGTCGATGGAGACATTGCCGCGTTTGTCACCGAACGGCTACGGGATGACGAAGAGCTGCAAAAGTTGAAGAAATATCATGCGAGAATCGAGCAGGTGCTGACTGGAAAGGCGCAAGGAGTGTAAGTTTCTGGGTGTTGCCCAAGTCGAGCTCAACATAGCTGACTATGGACAGGTTTAGATGGGTCGAATGCCAGTTCCTCGAACTCAGACAATGTCCTAAAAGCCCTCGTTTCATTGAACAACGACTCAACTCGCTGCCCCGCACACTAGACGAGACCTACGAGAGAATGCTCCAGAGCATCCCTCCGGAATCCCAGGAGCCTGCGCAACAAATGTTGTCCATCCTGTGTTGCGCGACGAGACCTCTGACAGTGTCAGAACTCATCGATGTTCTAGCCGTCGATGCCATCGGGCCGCTGAAAACCGGTGGCAAACCCATATTCGTTATCGAACAACGTGTTGAGGACATAGACGACCTTCAGCACATCTGCCCGGGCTTCACAGAAGTTGTCATCGACCATTCGACGAAGGCTGCCACGATACGTATTGCACACTTCTCGGTCCAGGAGTATCTCGAGTCAGAACGTATTGCACAGCACAAAAGTGCGGCTCCATACCAGGTGCAAATAGAAAACGCCCACGCTTTGATGGCCTCTATTTGTCTGACGTTCCTACTCGAGTCGAGGAAGACCTGCAAGATATGAAAGTCGATGAAATCATTGAGGAATATCCATTGATAGATTACGCAGCACAGCACTGGCCACATCATTTTCACCAAAGTACCCAGCAGCGGGTAAAGCTCGACCGTCTGGCAATCGAACTCTTCATGAATGGGAGGGGATCACTGACGACATCTATCAAAATCGGGAATCTGGAACCGCATTGGGGTTACACTATAGACGAAAAGATTTCCACAAAGTTGTACTATGCTGCTCTTCTCGGACTCTCATCAGTCATCGACGCTCTTTTCTCGGAGAGTTGTGGTCCTTCTGGGCTTCAAAACTCTGCTGCTCTTAACATGCTCAATGTGCAAGGTGGGTATCATGGAACACCATTGCAAGCAGCAGCCACCAGAGGGCATCAAGACGTTGTGAAATGTCTCCTTGGAAAAGGCGCAAAACCAAACGTGAAGTTTCCCAGTCGGTCTCCAGATAAATCTTGGTATGGCAGCCCACTCATGGCTGCCACAAGAGAAGGCCATGAGAAGGTTGTGGAGCTACTGCTTGATCACGGTGCCAACATCAACGCCAAGACACGCCGCAAGACGGCCATCGGGCTAGCAGCACAACGAGGACATTGCAAGATTGTCGAATTGCTTCTCCAAAGAGGCGCTCATCTAGATGAGAATGCTCTCGTTGAAGCGTCTATGAGCGGCAGCAAGGAGACTGTGAATGCCCTTCTTGACGTAGGGGTTTCTATCAACGCATTGATCTACGAAAACAATGTGCCACAGACAGCATTGACAACAGCTATACAACATGGACACGAAGAAGTAGCTGAGCTACTACTCCGCAATGGCGCTCAACTGACAGTCTCAACGCCTGGGGGTGGGGTCATAGAAGCATTGGATGCTGTATGGCTTGCACCTCCGTTTAATAGACCTAAAATAAATGCAAGGGGGCTGGTGCGGCTGCTGGTTCAACATTTCATTGCCGTAGGCACTAGCGAGCCGGACATCATGAAACACCAGTGTCCAAAGCAGTTGACGGCGGCAGCCAAGATAGGGGACGAACATCTAGTGCGTTCGCTTTTGGACATGGAGATCAACTTCAGTAACTTTGAAGGCTGGGAAACTGGGCTCTTGGAAGCATCTGCGCGAGGCGACCTTGCGATTGTGGAGATGCTCTTGGACAGAGGTCTCGACGTCAATGTCCGAAAAGAAAGGGAACATATCCCACCAGGAGCCAGCTATCTCAAGAATGAAAATTTAGGAACGTCACTGCAGGTGGCGTCCAAGGCTGGACTTGAAGGAATGGTTGCCCTTATCCTTGAAAGAGGCGGAGACCCAAACGCACCAGGTGTACGGGAAGAAATTGGCACAGCACTCCAAGAAGCATCGTCAGAAGGCCATATAGGGATTCTGAAGTTGTTGCTTGCGAATGGCGCCGATCCCGATGAAGTCGAGGCGGCAATAGCACTCGGCCGAGCCTCTAGGAAAGAACATGCGCAAATTGTCAAGTTGCTAATCGAAAATGGGGCACCAGTCGACGGGTGGAACCCGGAAGATCCATGGAATATACCTGCAATTCACGAGGCAGCAGCTGGTGGACACATCGACATTATCAAGATACTCCTCGACAAAAAGGCTGACCTGCATCTTCAAGGCTCGTTCTATGGCTCGGCTCTACATGCGGCGGCGGGACACGGGCATGAGAATGCTGTTCGGGTACTCTTGGAAAACGGTGCAAATATCCACTGCGCTCAGGACAAAGAGGAAGCAACGGCACTGGCGGCAGTCTCAACAGGTGGTCGTTTTGACGTCCTCAGAACTCTTCTTGAGCACAGTACTGGCATGGACGATCATGATCCAGGTTCAAGGCTTCTGGCCGGGCTTTCGGCCGCGCTTCCAACCGCGCTTGAGCCCATGCTATGGGGGTATGAAGCGACCATAAAATTGCTTCTTAACATACTCAGTCGTCCTACCACTACACTTTAGAGTTACTATGAACGCCGTCAGAAAATAATACAGGATAATTACGGCTACGAAACGTGACGAAGGGTTGTGTCGCGCCTTTTGGAAAAAGTAGTTTTCAGAAAAGGAGAGCAACTCTCCCAAGCACTTTTTAACGCATCGACATTCGGCTATGTCGATATCGTCCAATTACCTCTGGATCACGGCGCAGATGCCAACAATCGCAACCAAGACGGTCAACTGCCACTCTCTCCTGTACAGCAGCGAGTGGTCCCGAGGATGCTGTACAGGTACTGCCCCAGGCTGGTGCTCAACAAATCAATGCTCGAGGTCGTCCCGGAAATCCGTTCGGCAGCCCTAACCTTTCCGGGGACACAGCGATTTTTGTAGCAGCATATCATGGCATGACAGAAGTCCTACAGCTCCTTGTAAGAAACGTAGGCGATCCGAATCTAGAAACCGAGTGTGCCGGGATGAAAGCTTCGCCCTCCTTGCTGCGTCTAGCCAATGCCACAAGGACACCGTCCGTCTGCTACTCGATAACGGAGCGAACATCGACGCCCAGTCAGCGATTTTTGGAACAGCACGTTGAAAGCTGGTTATGAAGATGTCGTTAAGCAGCTGTTGGAGAGAGGCTTGGCACACGAATAGTTTCTTGAGGTTATCTGCGAAGGTCTCTGATAGCACTACCTGCAGTCTCATGACTCTGATAATCGGACTTTATGTAGAGAGGTAAGAGTTTATGATGGATTATAGTGATCATGGGAAAGTACCTATTGTATGGTGTGAAGGCTGTCAGATTCATGCAAGTTGAGCACGATAATGGAAGAGTGGTATCGATAAGAGATACAAGATTAGATAAGGACAAACTCCAAAGTGACGATCGTAAAGCTCCGAAAGCTTCTCCAATGTGAGAACGGACGACGACGACGACGACGACGACAACAACGCCCGCGCTCCCCTATCTGCCAAAGAATGTCGCCGTCTCACTTCATACCCGCACGCAGCTCCCGCCACCGCATCGCCTGCATCGCCCTCTACCGCGCCCTCATCCGCGAGGCGCGCGCGATCCCGGTCCCCGACGAATTGCTGCGCAAGGGCACGCAGAACCCGATCCCGCGGCTCGTGAGGAAGGCCTTTGTGCGCAACCGCACCGAGACGAGCTACCGGATCGTCTTCTCGGCCCTGGGCACGGGATACAACGTACGGCCCCAACGCCAGAGGCTCGCCCGTAGACCCTTTTCACCCTGCTGACCGTCTCCCAGTTCCTCAACCTCTTCAAAGCGGCCCAGACCCCCGACTCGACGGAACACTCCCAGATCATAGCCCACCTGCGCGAGAAGAGCGCCCGCGACGCGAAAGCCGAGGCCGGGAAACCCCCACCCCGCGCCCCGCCGCCCGAGAAGCCCAAGTGGCCGCCCCTCCTACAAAAGGTCTCGGGGGAGGGCCAGCCGCCCGCGTACGTCTCGCCGCGCCACCCCGTCCCGCGGGAGAACCTCACGGGCGCGCGGCGCGTGCCGCGCCCCGTCGTGACGTCCGCCGGGGTCGCCTTCCTGCGGCAGTGCAAGCCGCAGCACCGCTCGGTGGTGCGGTACGTGCAGCGCGCGACGAAGGCGAAGCGGCGGGCGATAGAGCTCATGCTCACGTCCAAGCGCGAGGAGACGCCGTGGGCCGCGCTCGAGGACCGGTGGGACGAGATCGTGGGCAAGGAGGTCCAGGCGGCGGAGGCGCGGAGGCGCGAAGCCGACGAGGGCACGCCGGAACCGAGGCAGGGGCGGGGGCGGGGGCAGTGTCTCATCAAGGCGCCGCGAAGGCCGCCGAGGGCCGAGGAGACCTATGCGGGGGCGGTCCAGGTGAGCTGGAAGTTGGCGGCCAAGCGGGTCGACGAGTTGATGGCGCGGGACACGGCGCGGGCCACGGCGTTTGTGGCGATCTGCGAGGCGGAGAAGGAGATGCTCGAGAAGGAGGAGCGGATGGACCTGGCGCGCGGCCACCGCTGGATGGTGGACACGCCCGAGAAGAAGATGCAGAGGCACAGGCGGGCCCGGATGGAAATCCGCACGGCCAAGATCGAGCGCAGGGCGAAGAAGAGGGAGAGAGGCATGCGGGATCGGGTGAGGGGCTTGCAGCCGGCGCCCGTCGGGGTGTGAAGGAGGGGGGGGGAGTTCACCTCCCGTACGCGGGCGAGCGAGTGACCTGTTTTGTCTGTAATTATACTGTACCCATCTTTTATTTAGGCCTTTTTCAAATGATACCAATTTGCTGCTCATGCGCGCGTTGTCGTGACCTCGTGGGGGGGGGGGAGTGGG
>PUHP01000736.1:6892-17245 GCA_006783085.1 Colletotrichum shisoi | reverse complement strand
CCCCCCCCCCCCCCCCCCCCCCCCTCATACCGACCCTCATCCCGCCGCGAATCCTGCACGAAGCTTCCCGATCCAAACCAACGCTCCAGGGCCAAACCCCCCGATAAGCTCCTCGGCATCTTTGACAGCACGGCCGTCTTTCACCCTACCACCCTGTCGTACGAGCTGACAACGACTTTGTTTCAACCTACTACGGTCCTGCACATGTCTCGCGACGGCCGCATACATACACATTCACGATGAAGAGCACGCCGCTTATCATCAATTGGCACGACCAGAATGCCCCCGTTTACTCGGCCCATTTCGAGCCCCACGGCAAGGGCCGTCTGGCTACGGCCGGAGGAGACAACAACGTGAGAGTACGTCAAAATTCCGACTTGGTGACCCTGCCACCTCTGAGACGGGTGGCCTGTCGAGGCTGACACCGAGCCCAGCTCTGGAAGGTCGAGACGGATGGCGAAGATCGAAAGGTCGACTACCTGTCGACCCTGACCAAGCACACACAAGCAGTCAACGTCGTCCGTTGGGCCCCCAAAGGTACATGCACACAGCCCCCGAGCCTACCTGCCTCCTGTTTCGACCGCTGACTATTTTCTTCTGTCAGGCGAGATCCTCGCTTCTGCCGGCGACGATGGCAATGTCATCATCTGGGTCATGTCCGAGCACACCGGCCCTGCCTTTGGCAACGAGGGCCTCGAGGACAAGGAGACTTGGCGCACGAAGCACATGTGTCGATCCAGCGGATCCGAGATCTACGACCTAGCCTGGTCCCCCGACAGCTCCTACTTCATCATCGGAAGCATGGATAACATCGCCCGGATCTACAATGCCAGCTCTGGTAAGACTGCCCGCCGGACTCGCCATTCCAAGTTAACGTCTGACCTGTTCAGGCACCCTAGTACGCCAAATCGCCGAGCATAGCCATTACGTGCAGGGAGTCGCCTGGGACCCCCTGAACGAGTACATTGCGACACAGTCGTCTGACCGATCCGTCCATATTTACTCCCTCAAGACCAAGGACGGTCAGCACACTCTCAGCGGTAACCACGACGACAAGCCCTCCAAGATTGCGAGCCACAACAAGAGTGACCTGCCCCCGCGCCGCATCTCCTCGAGCAGTCCTGCACCTCCCGACTTCAGCATGCGGACCCACCTCACCGTAGAGCAGGCCGTGGGATCTCCCGTGCCGTCCGCTCCCGGTACTCCCACCTCCATGGCCCTGCCGATGAACCCCCCGAGTGTTATCAGCCATAGCAGGCGGTCCTCGTTCTCGTCGAGACGCTCGCCATCCCCAGCTCCGCCAATGCCCCTGCCGGCCGTCATGCCCCTGGAACCTTCGCCGAAGCCTCACCCCTCGGGCGGTCTTGGTATGAAGAACTCGACTCTGTACGCGAATGAGACGCTATCTTCTTTCTTTCGGCGTCTCACCTTCACGCCCGATGGAAGTCTCCTTCTCACCCCTTCTGGGCAATACCAAACCCAGCACAACTCGGAGGGTGGCGCGAAGCCAACCTTCGAGGTGACCAACACCGTCTACATCTACACGAGAGGCGGTATCAACAAGGCGCCCATTGCGCACTTGCCCGGTCACAAGAAGCCGTCGGTGGTTGTCAAGTGCTCGCCAGTCTTTTACACCCTGCGAACGTCGCCCCCGGTGACCAAGCACATAACCATCGACACATCTTCTTCCGAAGACCCTATCCCAGCCCTTCCGGAGCCGGTCGCGAAGCCCACGGGGAGCACGTCTGTCATGGACCCGCCTCCTCCTCCTACTTCGGTACCCGAGTCGAGTCCGGCCCCGGCCAAGACAGAACCCAGTGTTTCTACCCCAGGTCCGAAGGCGGCCTTCGCCCTGCCTTACAGAATGGTTTATGCTGTTGCGACCCAAGACTCTGTACTTCTTTACGACTCTCAGCAGCAAACCCCCATTTGCATCGTCAGCAACCTCCACTGTGCTACGTTCACAGACCTAGCCTGGTAAGTTACATGTTGAGTACCGGATCGGTGAGATGCTAACAGTGTGCGCAGGTCGAGCGACGGACTGACTCTCTTGGTATCGTCGTCTGACGGGTTCTGCTCTACGCTGTCTTTCTCACCTGGCGAATTGGGACAAATCTACCAGGGAGACTTGCCCACCGCCAAGAGCCCTGCCGTGCCTGGGAGCATGACAGCGACATTGTCATCATCGAACCAGAACACTCCGATTCCCACCCCAAGCTCGGCGTTCGCGCCCCCCTCCCCGTTTCACAACGGCGGAACGCATCATCACCGAAATTCAGCGAGCTCTTTTACTGCTCCATCGCCACCGCCGGCTGGCTTCGTCAGTCAACGACCCCATTCGCCTGCGCGATCAAACTCTACTTCATCCGTGGCCACGCAGTCGTCAAACGTGGTCACCAATCCCTCCCTGATTGTCGGTAGTGTGCCCGGCATCGCGGTCGCCAATTCTACAAAGGTCACGGGAGTTCCCATTACCACGCCTCCGGAAACGCCTAGGGCCAACGTTGCCCCCAGCACGGCAGCGAGTGGGACCAAACGTGACGCCAGCGAAGGTGAGAAGGAGGAGGGCAGCGAGCCCAAGAAGAGACGGATTGCGCCGACGCTGGTGGAGCAGAAACCGTAGACGGCGTCGGCTGCTGTATGAGTTGTTCGAATATTGTCTTGTACAATGAATCATGGGATAAAAGCGCTGCTTGCTCGGAGAACATGGGACTGAGGTAAATGCCGCGGGCTCATATGGGCAATGAAATCCCACGCTGGCAGGATGGAGCAGAGGTAACGGCTGTTCGCCGAGGTTGCTCTGGCGGGAGATTATGTTTGCATGGCATGGCGTTGCTAGGGTATAACAATGACTTTGTGGCGATTTGTCTCTAGTCTGCTGGAATGAATTTTGCTGCTTATCATATAGAGATGTTACTGTTGCTCTCGTGCGGCAAATGGCGGTGTCCATTATGTGTGTGCCGTTAAGAAGGGGATGGGGATTGCTATCGTAAGCAAGTGGGGCAATTGCAACGACATGTTCTGGATTCGGTGATGCCTTGTGATGGATAGCTAGGTAGTTTCAAATGGAGGAGCAAGAAGCGCGCGAAAATGAGAGGGTGGAATTTCAAACCCTGCAGCTATGGAAGGCCTTGGTGCCGTATTGCTATGTTAAGTGTTTTCTAGGACTTCTGAGGTGCTTGCGAGGCATGGGATCTGATCGTTCGGTGTTGCGGACGTTTTGAGGTTTTGAGAGGAACAGTGATGAAGCAGGAAAGGGTTGAGATAGGAGTTTTGTAGGGGAAAGTCCGGTTCAGGTTGTAATGGAAATAGCATTTCAAAAGAGTGTGTAAATGACACGAGGCTGACGAAATAAGAGGGCCAAAGAAGAGCGCGAGAGTGATGAAGAGGCTTAAGAGGGGGACAGCGTCGCCTGCGTGTACCAGCGGCGCATCCCCCGTTCGACAGAGAGAGAGAGAGAGAGAGAGAGAGAGAGATGCGGTTTCAAAACGACTTGTGTCGGCGGCAAGAAAAAGCCGTGGAGGAGAGAAATGGGAACGAGGGGGAAAGAGGCCAAGACCACGCAGAGCCTTTCCACCGGCAATCATTTTCGTATTGTGCGTAAACAACTCGCAAGGGATTTAATGCGCGGTAGTATCGTCAAGTTAAACCTTCCGTGGCGGATAAATCACCAGTTAAGGTTTTGTTTTTGACATCCAACGGACTATTTTACACTGGAAAGGATCTCCGGTAGCTGGGTCTAAGAGTCTTGCGGGAGGACATATGTGTATGTAATAGTACTCATACCACGCTCACAGACGAGTCAATGACATGGTTTTGTTCAAGATGCCTCTTGGCCACCTGCTTGCCGCGCATGGCCATCTACTGACGACTACACAGCCTGTCACCTGATTTGACATGGCTGGTGGGCGCAACATTGGGCGGCACCCGGGTAGACATACCGAGCCCCATGCCACTCCACATATCACATATCGCCCATCGTCGAGTGCCCCGTCTCCTGCATCATGAACGCAAGATCCTGCTGCTCAAGCATCCGCCCGAACTCCCCTGCCAACCTCCACCGCACGCCCAGCCTCTCGAGGCAGCGCTTGATGGACTTCACCTCGTTCTCGCACTGCGACGACCCTTCCTCCCTGAAGAGCCAGGCGAGGGTGTTCCCCGCACCGTAAAGCGCGTCCAGGATCAGCGGGCTCACGGCGCCCACACCATCGCTGTAGCCGTTGCCAGGGCTCTCGTCACTCTCTGTGGACAGAATGAAAAGCAACAGCTCGTCAGCCAGCGCCGCCACGTCCTTGGTGATGCGGACCAACGCCTCCATGGAGCGGACCTGCTGCTCCGTCTCCTCAGGCGTGCGCAAGCGCCCGTCGAGGTTCACGGAGCAGCAGTGGAAGTCGTGCAGCAGGACCGCGGCGGAGAACAGCACGCAGCGCGGCGCGAGGAAGGAGAGCCCCCCGGGCAGCTGCTCCGTCATCGCGGACAGCGCCGCGGTGAGGGAGACTGCCTCGGCGACGGCGGCTATGGCGGACTCCGCGGTGGTCTTCTTTTTGCGGGCGTGGGTTACAACGTCGCCGGCCAAGAGCGCGGAGCGGCAAAGGGAAGAGAAGGGGGGTTGAGACGGGGAGGGCGGTGATGCGATTGTGTGTTGGACTGCGCGACCTACGCGTCCCTCATCCTGGACCGTGTCAGTTCGGCTTCTCTGAGAGGTGCGTCTGAAAGAGAGTCGGGTAGCAAGGAAAGGGGAAATACCCAGTCCTCGTCGTCTATGGGAAAGGCTTCGGTGTCATGAGGCTCCGGCGAGAGGTAACGCTTCTGGTTGCCAAGGCAGATGATGCGGTCGAGAACAAGGACCGCCCACCACGTCCTCGACCGCTCCTCCAGCTCCGTCATCGTTGTCTGCCAGCGATCAGCACAAATCCGAAGAAAAATGAAGAAGAGAAAGCCGATGCGGCAAGAGGAGCCGGGGAGACCATACCGGCGCCTTCAGCAACACGCTCCCCTTGTGGAACCCCGGCAGCCCGAGAAAGTCAGCGTAGCGCACGCAGGACGCGATGGTGATCTAGGCGGCCGGGTAGACGCCGTGGGCGTACTCGAAATAGGCGATCAGCACCATGGACTGCAGTACCATGAGGGAAGTAGCGCCGCCGTTCTCCAGCAGTGATAGGAAGCGCTTCGCGGCGCGGTAGACGGCGAGGTGGGCCGGAGCGACGCCGGGCTCCGGGCGGGCGGTCGCGAGCTGCATGGCGAGGAACAGCATGGCCAGATCCGGACCCCCCTGGGCCAGGGTGACGCCCATTTGCATGCGCTTCTTGGAGATGATGGGGAGCCAGGTGTGGGTTGTGGCAAAGTAGGCATTGACGGTGTGTTAGACCGCGGGGCCGTCGCCGATCAGCTCCAAGACCTCCTGGACGGCATGCGTGCGTCAGTCAGTCAGTCAGTCATTTAGTCGGTTTGGACCAGGCCTCATCACAGGCGATGCCTACAAAGGGAGTGGCAGAGACAGGACGTAGGGGGATGTGATTTTGGGCGTCACGTACGGCGGGTATGTCAATCACGGGTCTTGGGAGGGCTTGGTTCAACCACTCGAATGTGTGAATGTCCAGGAACACATCGGGCGGGAACTGCGCGACAGGGGCCTGTTCCCAGAGTGGTTCGGCAGAGGCGTAGGCCGACGTGGAGGGCGGCGTGTCTTCCATGCTGCTGTCACGGCTGCCAGACGTCAACGATGAGCCGGACCCGGGATCAAGTCCGTGGCCGTGAGAGGGGCCGGGGTTGATGCCCCCTTGGTTCAACCGGCTCTCGAGATCGAGAAGCTTCAGCTGCAAGGCGGCGAAGTCGTGGGCGGTCGGCGCGGGATGCGGCTCCAGCGGCGGCTCGGCGTAGTCGCACCGGCGGTCCATGCGAGCGCAGAGGCCGCATGCAGGAAGGGCCTTGTCGCATTTCCTCTTCATCTTCTTGCAGCTGCCGCACGCCTGCGGTGCCTTGGCTTCGAAGGGGTACCGGTCCTTGGGCGTGAGAAGGAGGGCCATTTTCCCCTTCTTTCTGTAGTCATACCGTCACGGATTCGCGGGGTGAGAGTCAGTGGTGATGTCCAGCATGGGCATCAACATATTTGTGGTGTTTCGAAGTGGGAGGACGGCTGTTGGCAGCTGGTAGAGCGCAGCTTTCGGCTGTTGCTTGACAACTGGTGACTGGCACCTGACACCAGTGACATTGGCACAATTATGTGGCAGCTGGGTTCTTGTTGGTTTCTGTTAAGACGGCTTTGGTCTGGGGGCGACCAGCAAATGCGAGGCGTTTTAGCACACGGCACGTGGCATGAGAGTCGGAAGAGCAGTTTGCCGCCTCCAAAGGGAGCAGTTGTGGTTCACTTGAGGCCCCGATCTTGGCGCAATGGAGCCCGGCCTAACGTTGAATGAGCCGAGAAAGCGGGGCCGTATCTTCCGCCTCACCGCCACGTTGGCCGCCGCCGTCGCCGGGGCAGCGCAAACAGACGCTGTGGGGCAGACCGATACTCAAGTGGAGTCAGTCAGTCACCTTGCTAGTTCTCAATTATTAAATATTGATTTGCATGCAGATAAGGCACTCGGACTCTGTATCCGCATCTGCCACTGTTCCGAGTCCTTGCCAGCCCGATTCCCAGGTCCGGTTAGGTAATCAAACTGGGAATCCCATGGCATCATGTCAAACGATGGACCAATGGTGGAGCTACTCTGTAGTGATGTCCTATCCTTGTCCTTGTCCTTGTCCTTGTCCTTGACTCACTGCCAACTGGGAAACCCCTCAGCCCCGAACATCGGCTGTGCGCCCCCAGGAAAAACAGCACAGGACGCAAGCTGGCAACGTTGTCGTTGTTGCCCCTCCTCCCCCAGGTTGGTTTGGTGGTGGATCCGCGCGACCGAGGCCTATTCTTCCTTGCACTAGACGACGAGGCAGGCAAGCGGGCCAGCAGGTTTGGTTGTCACTGGAAAAGTAAACAGAAGCAGTGAGTAATTGTCTTCACAGGACCTCCTCTCTTTGTCTCTCTTCCTGCCAAACCCCCTTCCTTTGTTCATCCTCTCTTCGTCTTTGTGATCCTCGCAGTCGCATTCGTCCGTCCGCCGGCTCCTCCTCCTTTCCTCCTCCTCCTCCTCCTCCCCCTCCTTCTTCTTCCAATCTCCGACCCCCACTTTCCTCCTCTCTTTCCCCCGCAACCATGGCCGATTCCCCGAGCCGCTCCGGCAGCCTCCGAGTCCGCCGAACCCGCGGCGGGCCCTCGCGAAATTCCTCCGCCCGCTCTTCGGCCGCATGGGAAGACTACTCCTACCTCCACCCCATCAATTACCAACAGCAACAGCAGCACCACAGCCTACGCTCCGCCTCGTCGCGCTTCTCCCTCAACGAGCAGTTCGCCGCCACGCGACAAGAGTACGAGTTCGGCGATGACGACGCCTCATCCATCGTCGAGCGCATGACCCTCGCCTCCGACCTCGGCGACGATAGCACCACCGCCGTGAATACGGACCTTGAAGGCGCTAGTCCGCCCGACGGCGTCGATGGGGACTACTACGACCTGCTGTGCCTGGCCAAAGACCCGTCCCTGACACCGGAACAGATCCGGAGGGCATACCACCGCTTGGTGCTGTACCTGCACAAGGACGGCCTCCCCGAGAGCCTGCACGGCGTTGCGCAGCCGCACTTCAATCAGGTGCAGAGGGGTTTCGAGACGCTGATCGACCCCTACCGGCGAGCGCTTTACGATGCAGCCCAATCGAGGGAGTTGACGGATGCGCCATACATCCCCCCGGACGAGGATTATCGACGTACATATGATTCGTCGCTGAAGGAGCAGTTGAGGCAACGGGCGGCTGATGTGGTACAGACAACGTCGGACCTGGGCATCCGATTCGATGCCTCGAAAGCGGTCCGGCAGGGCTCCGCCGTGACGCCCTTGGACTTCACGCTGAGCCATTCCATGACGGTAGGGCTTCCGGCGCTTAGCCGGATGGTTGAGAGGACAGCGTTGTCGACGAGTCGGCGTGTGGCGTCCGCATCGAAGCGCGTACCGTCTATTTCGGTCGGTGGAAGCGCAGCTGGCGATGCTGAACGGTCGCCGGAACCCGTGCTCTACCTGCCCCCGGCACAGGTGACATTGACCGGCTCTGTCTACGGGATCGTCGAGGAGATATACAGGGTCCCTCTTCCATTGCTGGCCGATCGCTATCAACCCTTGTTACCCCTGACCATACCCCGCAAGCGGATCATCCAGCTTGCCGAGCAGCGCCCGTGTCCCCTGATCAGTCTCAGATTCCGACAGGACATCATCCGCCGGACGGCCCAAGACCGCATCGCCAAGACGGCAATCGAAGTGGAGAGCGAAGCGCTGCCTGAACCTTCACTGACGGCCAGAGTATCGCACCCGATCCATCTGCCACATGACCCGAATCCGATCCTGCTGGAGGGAAGCGTGCGGTCCGGAAAGCCGTGGGCGCGGGAGCCTCCTCGCATCGGCTTCGGCATCCACCGCTGGATGGGGGTCGGCACCTCGTACGCCATTGCCGACAGCGGCGACTGGAGCGTATGGCCTGGCGAGGCGATCAAGTTCCTCGGGGACTTTACGCAAGTGAGCAAGGACCAGCTGCTCACCGAGTTCCCCGTGAGAACTTCGGCAAGCTTCGAGGTGGGGTACACGACGTCCCCGGAGCGAATGCCGTCGACGGGCCACGACGACTCCCCGAGGGGAGAGTGTGGCATCCGCGGGCTGGACCGTGAAAGCAGCAACGGCGACGACGGCTCGTGGACGGTCTCGGCATCATTGACGGCCAATACAGTGGCCGGGTACCTCAGATACGGGCGCGACCTGCTGCTTCCCGGTCCCAGCCCCGCCAGGCTCGAGCTGGAGCTGTGCTCCAACACGCTCCTCGACGGATACGTCGCCGTTCGCAACCTCTGGGCCGTCGGCCGCTTCTCCAAGCTGGGTCTCGAACTCGGCGCCAGCCCGCACAGCCTGCACCTCTCCTTGTACTGGTCGCGCCTCGGCCAGCGCCTCAGCGTCCCCGTCCTCCTCTCCCCGCGCGCCGAACACGGCGGCGCCGCCGTCTTGTTCTGCTGCGCGGGCGTCGCGCCTCTCGTCGCCTTTGCCGCGCGGCACTTCCTGGCGAGACCGAGACGCACCCGCCCCGCCGAGGTCGACCTGCAAGCCTACGTCGCGCGAAAGCGCGCCGCGGCCGATGAGGTCGCGTCCCTGCTCGCGGGGGCCGTCGAGGCCCGCCAGCGCGTCGAGCGTCAGCGCGGCGGCCTCGTCGTGCTGAGCGCAAAGTTTGGCGTAAAGAACGAGGGTGGCAACGGCGGGGGCGGCGGCGATGGAGACAACGACGACGGCGGTGACTGGGCGGCCGAGGAGGTCGCGGACGTGACGCTCGCGGTGGCGGCGCTGGTTGAGGATGGGGGCCTTCGCATCCCGGCCGGCGTGAGAAAGGGCTCGCTGTTGGGTTTCTGGGACCCGGCGCCACTGCGGCGCAAGGCACTCCATGTGCGGTATCTCTGGCGGGGGAGGGAGGGTACGGTGGAGGTCATGGGCCGGGATGAGCTGGTTCTCCCGCCTCCGAGGAGGGATGCGTCGTGATGACTGTGTGACGATGTCGTGTACGAGATGAGGGGGACTCACCCCCCCCCCGCATTTGAAGCAGTTATCCAGGTTGGAGGGCAGAAAATTTGATTGCATGAGGGAAAGGTGTCTCGCAGGTTTCCAATCTTCACGTGCCAAAATCAGCTGCTCGGTTTGATGACAGGAACATGACTTTCCACATACGGCTTTTGTCATGGTCACGATTCCAAGGGTGAAACCAAGTCTTGAGTTGATGTGTATGTACTATGCAAGAAACAGTGTAGAACAACTACGTTGAAGCTGAGGTGGCACTGGAGTCCCCTTAGCGCGTGGTCGCGCCGATGGCCTGGCCTGACTTGGGGATCAGAAAGCCGCTGCCCTGGACCTTCTTGTCGGGGCCCCTTAGGCCCCTTGAGGACGGAGGTGTCGAGGTTGACGACGGTGTTGTTGGCCGAGGCGCCCTCGAGCTGGAAGCCCGTCTCGTGGTTGTCATGCGTCGACAGGCCGTCGACAGGCCGTCGTAGTAGCTGTGCGAGGCGTCGCGGGCGTAGATGCCGTAGGGGCCGTTGATGATTTCCAGGTCGTACAGCGCCCAGTAGTTGGCGTTCTGGATGTGGAAGACGCCTTTCTCGGGGTTGGGCAGCGCTTCGCCCAGGGCCTTGGGTGTTCTGTGAAAAAGCATTAACGGCAATCAATCCTCAGGGATGGTGTTTACCCAATTTCTTTTATGAAAGGTGGGGGGGGGGGGGGGTTTTTTTTTTTTTTTCTTT
>PUHP01000735.1:6018-20189 GCA_006783085.1 Colletotrichum shisoi | reverse complement strand
AGCCTTATAAGGAGTTATATTATAGAGGTCTACAGCTATTAAAGCTACTTGACCCTAGAAGTATAAAGGAAGGTTAGCTTTAAGTAATAAAGCTCTTATTTTATTAGTTATAATCCTTATAATCCTTTCTATTATTCTATTAGGCTTATAAGTATAAGGGACTTTTATATTATGTTCTTATTAGTTTAATATCATAGATAGCTAAAGGTTAGTTATTATAAGGTTATTTGCGGATTTAGTAATAACATTAAGGGTATAATTAGGCTTATATAATCTAAGATAGACTATAGCCTGCGCGCCTGCTAAGGCAAAAGTATAGGCTATTACTACCCTACTTTCGCTAGCGCTAGGTGTTACCCTACTTTTACCTTGCTTACCTACCTTCCTTCTAGAACTAGATTAATCCTGTATTCTAGTGCTCATTCTAATCTAATAGTTTTAAATAGTTAGCTATTAGATATTTAATATCTTTATATACCCCTATAGCCTTAGCCTAGGGGAAACACCTAGGTTTAAAATGTAGTTAGACTACTTATTTAAATTATTTTATCATAATAGCTAAAAGCTTAATAACCCCCTCTTTACCCGCTTTATAACTAAGTATTAGTTATATTATCCCTATACTTATTATGATCTTTAAGGATATTAACTATAATATATAAGGGATATAGTTCTTCTTTAACTTATTAAAAGCTAATAATATAGCTTGATAGGTAGCGTCTATTATTACCTTCCTTATTAAGTATTATACTAGGAAAGGGCCAATAGGGTAAGACTTATAGTTAGACTTTGAATTAGACTTCATAGCCTTGTCTAAAGAAGCTTTCTATAAGACCCCTTTTTTAATTATAATAATCCTTTACAACTATCTTTATACTAATAGCATTTATCTTAAGATAGATAGAAGTTATATTATGAAGAACATTATTAACGCTGTTAGCTAAGAGAGATTTTATATGTAGACCTAGGCTTAGATTAATAAAGTTACTAATAAGTACTAATTATTTAAAACCCTCCTTAATAATAAGGCTTTTACTAATAATATTTAAGGAGGCTAGCCTATTATAACTAATTAATAAAATACCTTAGGTAATTATAATAAACCTTCTCCTCCGCCTCCTCTAATCGACCTATTAATAAGTACCCTCTACTATTATTATTATTATAACTTAAATTTTATTAATTAAATACCTCCTTTAAAGTAGCTTACTAATTTTATAAAGCTATATATAAATAATATAAAATATAGTAGAGGGATGTATAACGTCTTTAAATTAAAGATACTTATCTTTTATAATAACTATTATAAGGCTAGTATACTAAAGAGGTACTCTATAGGTACCTTTTCTATTATACTCTATAATAAGGTCTTAGCCTTTTATTTTAATTACCTTTATAATAATTAAGCCTTTATCAATTTTTATATAATAGCTTCTTATATGAAGTTATACTTTAAGACTAAGGAAAGTTATTAGGCCTACCTTACTAAATAGTATAATACTACCTTTAACGATGTTATTATTAATAACCTAGATAAGTTAAAGATAGAGGTACTTAAAGTAATACTTAATAAGCTTATTATAATCCAATAAGCCCTCCCAACTATATATAATACTAAAGAGTCTTTTTAGCTTTAGGTACTTAACGCCTACTATAGCATTAAAGCCTATAAATTAGCTTTATTTAGCCTAGTACTTATATATAACGGAGTCTATAGTTAACTCTAATTCGTAATTAGTATATTAATAGTAATTAATACTAGCCCTTATTACTTTATAAGTACTATACTCCTTCCTAACACAGCTAATTAATACTTTACTAATTAAACGTTTAATAGTAATAGTAAAGAGACCTAATTTAGGTACTCTTAATTATTTTTTTAAAGAGGTAAAATAGGTAATTAAAGCTCCCTTCTAACTATAATAGAGAAGTATTATATTTATAAGAAAGAAGGCTACTATTTAATAAAGTATATAGTAGAGGAAAGATATAAAGTATATACTAACTTTAAGAGTAATACTAATAACATACTTTACTAGTTAGTAACGTATATTAGTTAGCAACGTACTTTTTGCAACCTTCTAAATATATTATAAGCTTATATAACTATAATATAAAAATTTAATTAGCTTTTATTAGTATCTAAATTACCAGATAATTTTATATCTTTAGAATATATTTATATATTATAGCCTACCTTACTACATACACTACAACGCTATTAAGCTAACTAACCCTTCTCTAATAAACCCCCTTTATTACCTTCTTAAGGTGCTAGACGTTTTCTTTTACCTTTTTGTTTTAGAATAACCTAAGATTCTTCTATACTCAGTACTCCTCTAAGCTAAATACGTATTCTTTTTACTTTCTAGTACGTAATAAGTACTATATTAGTATTTTAAAGTATATATACCCAATCTATTAAAATTACAATTAAGTATACTATTAGCTATATACCCTTTACTAGCTAGTTAACTACCTTGATTATTAGTATTAGAAAGCTTCCCTAATAGGCTAAAATCTAACTTTTAATAAAGTTAGATTATAAAAGCGCTTTATAGTAGTTAGAAAGCGTTTATAACTACTAGGCTAGTAGTATTAAGGGGTTAGTTATAAAAGGTATAGGCGTTTATATATATATATATATATTAAGCTTCTTAATTATATAATTTAGATTCTAGGGTAAAACACTAACTTTGTAGAAGGTAGATTCAATATTTTTATTTATAAAGATCTTATTATAAGCCTTATAGAAGGTAATAAAGAACTTAGACTTTATAATGTAGTTAATAAAGTATTTAATAAATATCTTTTACAGAAGCCTAAGTATACTTATTAAAATAGTTAATCTAGTTTAGGTTGGTTTTATTATTAGTTTATTTATTAGTAGTTAATTTAATTGCCTAGTTACCTAAAAAGCTTAATTTTATTAACTAGTTAGTAAGGTAACAAAATCCCTAAATAATAACAAAAGGTAGAATATACTACCCCCCTAAGTTAATATACTTAATAACTATAGCCTATTTATAGTTACTAAGCTAGATAGATTTTACTTTTTTATATCTATTAGTATATATAATAACTATTAAACTAGTAATAATACCTATTATAAAGCTAGTCTTATTAAAGTTATATAGATCTTTATAGTTAATACTATATTTAGCTATTATATTACTTAATAATGTAAACTACCTAGAAATAACCTCTAGATCCTTTTAAAGTACCCTTTAATAATTATATAAATAATTAAATTTAGTTTTTAAAGTTAGCTATAAGTTAATAAATCTCTTGGCTTAATACTTCCTAATAGGTATCTTATTCTATATCTATAGTAAAAGATTTACCATATCTTCCACACTAGTAAGTTATAGAGGAAATCCTCTAGAATTCTACTTAATAATATATTAGAGAACTATTTTTTTAATTAAATTAAGTTTATATTATTAGGGCTAGATATAGTTATAGTGTAGTTAATTATTTATTCTATAGCGTAGGGTGCTTTTAAAGATGCTATATATCTTTATAGCGTGTTGTATACTAAACTTCTAGCCTGTAGTATATGTTAATTAGATTACCTTAATAGTAAGAATAATCTTATCTTCTTAGGTGTAAATTAGTATTGTAGTTATTAAGATATTACGCGTTAAAGGTTTAAGTAGCTAGGAATAAAGTATATCTTAGAAAAAGTGCGTTACTAACTAGTATGCGTCACTAACTAGTAAAGTACATTACTTAAATTTTATTAAGTTAATATTTTACATTTTATATCTATAAATATTATATAAGTAGTTAATATAGTAGGGGTTAGTTTTATTTATTTTAATTTTATAAGTAATCTAGTATATTATTAAATAAAGACTTCTAAAGCTATTTAATAGTAGATTAAGTTTATATTTTATACCTCTATTATTACTTATAAGTTATAGAGATTATTTCTAATATAGTTTAATCAAAGCTTTTAGGCTATAGTATTTATTAAGGTATTATAGTAGATAGTAACTACTAGTAAGTTTGTAGTTAAAAGCGTGTTTTTTTCGCTAATGACTTAGGCCGTTAGTTGGGGCCCGTAAAGGTTAAGCGTCCGTACTGTAGCTTTGCTGCAAAGGGGGGTACGGGGGTGCGAGTGTTCGGCCTCGTCTACCCCTGTAGGGACCATGGTACCCTCCTTCTCACAGGCTAGCTCGCTCTGTCACACGAGGCACTACCCGTTTCCAGTTCCGTGCATGCGTCACTGATCCGGACAGGGCCACTCGCACCTTTCAGATCCTACCCTGTCTTGCCGGCCAGCGTCCATCCATCTGTCTGTCTCTCCGTTCGTACTACTATGACTAAGGACGACGGTAGCGGTAGTGCCCTGTCTGCCCACTGCCATTTGGTCAGCATTCAGCATTCTGCTGTACAGGTCCAGGCACCTTACCTCGTCGTGCCCTAGCACGGCACCGGGGCTGGGGGGGGGGGGGCCTTTGCTTGGGGCCAGCCCTCTCACCAAGGCACGTCGCCCGAGATGGAGAGACCTCATGGAGGAATCCACGCAAATGCATTCCACACTGGCAACTGCTCGCGACTGATACCTGTGATGTTGCCTTTTAGGTGACCAGGCACATAGATTCGTCATGTTGGACGGACGGCTTGTTGATCTACAGTATGTTGCTGTGAAGGCAAGCCGTCCGTCCGTCCGTCCGTCTGTCTTGCTGGCCGATGGGATCGATGACCCCTGGCAACGCCGAATCCGTGATTTCCGCGCGTCTGCAGCTCGTCCGGCAGACATTCCCCAGAGCTGCATCGCTTCGTCAACCCCCCTCCCCCCGGCCGGCGTCTGCCAGCCCTGAATCGCCTCATCTTGTCTTCAGTTGAGCCGTCCGTAACGAGATGAGTCTTCTCCAGCGCCCCATCTCCAACCAGTCAGCCACAGATGAGATGCAGCTCGTGGCCCGCGCCCGCCCCCCGACGCTGTCAGGTCTAGGCCGCTCGGCCGTTGGAGGGGCGAAAGGGGCCCTGGCTAGACGAAGCAGGTCGTCCTTGATACCGCTTCGTACTGACCACCCGAACAAAGCCTGCAGCGAGGCATTGGATATAACAATATCGTACGCCGTGAACCTCCAGCCCGCAAGGAGCCTACTCTCCGTAGCGTAGCCGCGCCGACATGCGCCGACATCGTGTTCCTGGCCTGGTGCTGCTCGCATGGGCATCGTGCTGTGCCCCACGTTATGCGGCGGGAACAGCCAAACTCGGGCTGCCATTTTCGGGTTTGGGTGAAGAGGCCAAAGACACTCTAGAGCCAAGTAGGAGACTGCCTTTATCTCTCCTTCACAACATGCACCATCCTTGGTATCTCTTTGCTGCTGCTGCAACAACAACAACAACAACAACATCATCAACATCATCAACCTCGTTCGGCTGTGTGTCAATATGTATCCAGGAACGGGCGTAACAGCATCCAGCTGTCGACGCCGCTAGTCGGGGAAGCTGTACGCTGTTAAACTTCTGGGCCTCTCCTGATTACAGAGTTAACCCCCCCCCACCCTTCCTGTTGCTTCGCAGGGCCAGGGTTACCTGCGAAGTTCAGGTGGCTTTGCCTCGAATATTCTCGTGGCTTCGCTTCGAGGCGTGTGCTTCCAAGTTCTTCCGCCTTCCGCTCGTGCTGAGTCCCTCGAGCCTTGCAACGTTCTGGAACCTGTCCTGCTCCCCGAAACGGCTCGCCGCTCCCTCCAGAGACTGGAAATACCTTGCTGGGTGGGATCTCTCACCCTTGCTTTTCCACTTTAGGACGTCGTCTCTCTCGGAAGCTCTCTCCCAGGCCTCTGGGCAGCGCTGCATAATGGCCTACGGTATGCCTCCAATGCACCACGGCTACCGTACAACGGGGCCGCTGATCGAGAGTGCCGGCGGCGCGAAAGCACGACAATGGGGGCGTCCGTGGGCCATCCATCTGGGGTTGCTGCTGGTTCGCTCGAGACCCGAGCTGCAAATAGCGAGTTGGAGAAATGCTAGTTGCAGCAGCAGCAGCAGCAGCAGCAGGGTGTGGCCGAGCGAGTACCGACTCCTACAGGCGCATGCAGCAACACGCTACTTGGAGGCGAGACGAAGCGTCTAGGGATGCAGTGGTCGTCATGCAGGTTGTTGGCGTCATGCTTGCTCTGGGTCCTTGCGTTCGTCCCATTGCCTCTGAATCACCATTCGATCATTGGATCCCATTCGATGCACTGGCTCCCAGCATCTGTGTGGGTGCCCAGGGAGGGATCGCTGGATTCAGGCACCGTCAACCCGTCGGATCAGCCAGATGCCAGCCATGGCCCCCTCGTCGTCATCCCTAGAGCCGCCGTGGCCGCGCCCCCACCCCACCTCTCTCCTCTGCTTGCTTCCTGGGATTGGGAAGCGATCAAAAATCCACCAACAAGATGTCGACCTGGTCCCCAACCAAGGCCTACCCCTCGGCCTCTTTCGGATGCGCTGATGCGACTTTGCCATCCGGAATAGGGACTCAGACGCATAGGGTTCTGCGATGGCTGACAGATGAATCGGTAGCATAGACGCAGGCTCTCTTCGCCTTCACCCACATCTATTCGGCCATATAACAAGTGCCTTGTCTATTCGTTCCGGTGCCAGTGAGTAGTGTTGCGAAGGTCTCGTTCTCAACAAAGCGAGGTTACTGCAATCATGGCGTTCGAGCAAGCCACAGGCAGCCCATGTGGCTGGCCTGGATTGTTCGTGGCAGAGTCTCCCCAACTGTGCGCACGCCACACCAGCCGCTCATTGATACGATCGCCTCCAAGCCTTCGGGAAACTCTGTGAGCGCCTCACGGTGGTGTGACGGAGAGTCATCTACGTACTTAATGCGACGTTATGATGCACAGGCCCATGCTTGCAGAATCCTGGCCACAAGGAGACATGTTATCGTTCATCTGAAGAATGATACTCTGGCCCAGCATCCTCGGTTTCTCCTCATTGAATGCGAAAACAGCCTCATCTTCTAACCATCATGTCCGTGGGCGAGGAAGGAGGCTGGCTAGTGTCGCCCACTGACAAGCGCGCTTGAGGTTCCACTGGCAACCGTGACTGTTGTTCTGCGAAATGAGTTTTAGGTGGCCCCTAGAAATTCGCCTCATTCAGAGCCGGTAGCCGTTGAACCATACAACAGGGATCCTTTTCTTGGTGCCAGACCGGCGACCATACTGGAGCCGGGCGGAGACCCGGCATCGAGCCGAATCGCGGAAATTTCCAGTGCGAGACTGGTTCGCAAAGCAAGGGATGTTGTCGTCATCTCACCTCGGTGAGAGTCCTACAATTTGCCCATCTGCAACTAGCTTGTTGTCCATACTGCTGTTGTCGGTGTTGCTGGCATTGTTGGTTGCGGGACATTCCCAGAACAAGCCAACATTTGGCTCGCTTACTTCGCGGCAGTCCTATCATTGACAAGCAAGTTCATTTGGGCTGATGGTATCAGAATTCGCCGGGCCAAGTCCTCCTCAACCTGGTTGGAATCGATCTGCAAGGCGCTCGGCTGGCATGTGCGTCCCGCGCTGATGCCACGGACGCTGGGTTGGCCCTGGTTGCGCGCCATTGGAAAAATGACTCCGCAGGTGGTCTTTTCCATCCTGGACCTGGCAGGCATGCCTCGATAGCTTGCTCTGGTCCCTTGGTCTAAGTAATAACCTGGTCCAAAACCATGGCACTGCTCGTCCGCATCTGGGTTGTCAAGGCACGCCTGCCGGACCTGTTGTCAAACCTCGAACTTTTTTTTTGTCAAGGCAAGCCAACTAACAAGCTTGCAAAAGATGTCCATGCGAATGCTGCCCTTGGAAATTTATTGAGTTTGCTGCGGTCCCCATTCCCGCGACTTGTTTGATCTGCGGCTGCTCCTGTCATGCGTTGTTGTGTATTACCAAAGTCCTTGATTGGGTTTTGTGTGCGATGGAGGCGAGTTGGGCATGTGGAGAGCTGTTAATCGGTTCCTAGATGACTCGCGGTTGTGTCAAGTTTCCAGTCGAGGTGTGTCTCAGTGAGTATTTCGCGACAGCTGTCAATGCGACGATCCATCTGTTGGTCAATGCTGCGAATACCGGTTGTCTTTTCGGGCGTTCCGCTGCATGTGTCGTCCGAACTTTGGATGCCAGCCCGCAACGGAAAGATGCAATTTTTCCGGTTGGAGGGGGTGTGTAAGTCGGCTGTAGCCTGTGCATGTCGCAGCCGTGTGATGCTATCCGAAACAAGCAATGGTAGGCGGTCCCTCAGGCGTCGAAGCAGCTTCAACGGTTCTCAGTGGGTTGACAATTTGCTCGGATTCTGGCGGCCAAAGCCAGCGTTACTCTACAGACAGGCATGGTGGAGCCGAGTCCAACAGGGGACGTAGCTCCTTGCAGGTTCGTCAAGCGACGGGACGGCTGGGCGTGGTTCGTTGCGACCCTCAAGAGGGACCGCCTTGTAACGTACCTCAGTGGTTCGTTGCGACGCTGTTGAAGAAGAGGTTGCAGGAAGACGCGGGCGGCAACCTTGGCTGGGTCCTTAGCTCAAGTTGCTGGATTAATCTTGGATTAATACTCCGTATAATTCAGGGGATAGCCAAGTCTGGGTCCAAGTGCAGGATGTTGGTCTCAAGCCTCTAGGCGGAGAGGCACTGAGTCAAAATCCCAACGACGATGAGGAAGCAGAGGCTGGTCGGGCGGGTACAATGCGATGCGGTGCGGAAGTTGAATCGCAAAGAAGCCGATGCTCCGAGGGCAAGGGTTGTGCTCCCTGGATGCTTGATTCCCTTGCCTCCCCCCCGGAGAGTTTTTATTTTTATTTTTGCCCTCGTTTCCCTTCCCTTTCTCCCTCCCCTCCATGGAAGTGCCGCCGGTATCCACCGCGAAAGACGGGACCAGGTCCGTACTGCAGTTTATCGACGAAGGAAACACGGTGGCGAGGGCCAAATGGCCCCGTGTACTCAAAGACCACTTGCGGAAAGGGAGACGAAATGTATGATTGCGGACAGAGACGATATTGGATGCAATGATGGCCCGGGATGGCGCGGTGCGAGTGTCTTGGTCGTGATCCGGTCCAGACTGGTGTCTGACTGACTGTCACCGGAGCCGAGGGCAAGGTCTTGGTTCGTAAACTACTTGGGTTGTACGGATATCGTCTGTGCAGATACAAGGTATCGAGTAATGGATGCGTCGATTCGGTGGAGAAAGCAAGAGGGAGACCTCGGCAGATGGCATAGGCCATGTTCTTCATGTGCAAGTGAGTGCTTTTGTGGCGGTGCCGCGGCGGTGGGAGTCGTGATTGATGAATGACCCCGTTTTTGTTTTGGTGGGAGAGTGGGCAGGGAATGGATATGGATGCCTCTGGCGCATATATGCCTCGGGCGGCCGAGTCTAGCTGGGTTAGGTAGACAGACAGTGGACATGGAGACGGCGGGGAGTTCGCTGTGTGATGGGGGTTTCGTTTGGTAGATAGCGTCATGAGGAGTTCCGAGTTATGTGAGAAGGCGGAGACAACAAAACAATCCTATTGGGATACGATGTCGACGATGGAATCAAGAAGGAGCATTCCTTTGGTACATGCACCTGCACTTGCACCTCACTTGCATTTGCGCTTGCAGCCCTGTTGGCGCGCCTGCTTCCTTGCCTGCCTCCTCGCCGGCGCGGTAAGCATCTCAAATCAACGCACCCGCCTCCTAGTGCCCTGGCCCAAGTTGTACGTACGTACGACAACGTCCCTTGTATCGTACGGACCCGGAAATCAATGGAGGAGAGCATGAGAGGACTGGGGTTGTGATGTTGTTGGGCTCTCAAGGGCCTGTTTCTCTCTCTTCATCTCCCTCAAGGTAAGGTAGCATTGCGAGCGGTAAGAGAGAAAAGAAGGTGTCATAAGATAAGCGGATGTCAGGATACGTACCGCTATCCTTCCGCGGTGTACCTACCTAGGTACCTAGATAGGGACTTACTATGAGTAAGCATGTAGGACCTTAGGTAGGCAAGGACGTCCTGTGCTGCACTGTTGACTGCCACAGTTTTAGGAAGGAGGTGTGCGAGAAGGTGGGCATGGGGCGTAGGCGTGCCACCGTTGCAAGGGCGGGAAGGTGCAACGGCGCTCGGAACTTTCTTCACCTCATCTAAGTCTCTGCCAGCAGAGTACCCAGCACTCGCAACACATCATCTCCCCACGCCGCCTTTTGTTCTCGACAGCGACGGCTCATCATTGTCTTGTCTTGAGTGTAATTTCAACATCCACGCGTGCAGGGCACGCGGCAGGCAAGGAGAAGAAAGGGCCCGCCAGCTAGCCGCCTACCTACCAGGACGGGTCCAACTTGTTTGCGCCTCCCGCTACGCTACAGGTTTGGCCAGAGGCAGGACGAAGACGAAGACCACCTCTGCGTAGCTAGCTAGCTACCAGCACCTTTGCGCATAGAGGTGGATGCGTGGCCAGCAAATTACTTCAGCGACGGACATTTATGATTGGAGCAGCATAAACCGGCCAGGTCCTTCCCTCGGCGCCTCGGACATCCTCATCCAACTTAATGAAATGCTCCGAAAGAAACACCCCAGACCCGGTTTCTCGCTGGGTATCTCGGGCCCAATTTGCGATTGACCGGGGCGAAACATCGGGCAAAAACTCCCCGGCGCATCTTCCTGGAGACAGCAAACCTTGCAAGCTGCACCAGGCGTCCTAGTCTTCGTCCTTGTTCTCCGAATGTCTGTACATCGTACCTACCTTTCCTATTTGTACAGGGTCAGCAGGGTATATACTCATAGTACAGATGCCTACGACATACCAGAGACAGCAAGCACCTCCCCAGCAGTCGTCGTCACTTTGCCAGACCATGACGGGGGTTTCCTGGGGTTTCCTGGGTATTTTTGTGCTTGCTTCATTCTCGTCCAATTTCCAGTGGCTCGCGGCAGCCTTCAACATGCTCTGAATCGTGCGCCAACAACCGTCAACCCCCCCCCAACTTTCTACCCCACCTCACCTGAATTCCTAACAGACCTCACCACTCGGCCGAGTACTGAATTATCTGCAAGACCGGGATTGTGCAGCTGGCCTGCGCGAACGCTCATCCTGCAATCAATCAAAAACGTCAAGGTCAAGATCAAGATCAAGAGACCAGAGGGCCTGGCTCCAGGCCCAGGTTCAGATCCAATTCCATCATGTCCAGGTCCGGCCAGGTCTTTGCTAACAATGTCTTGATTCAGCATGCCAGACCCAGCGAACGTCCGCGAGCCCCGGTCAATCAGACGAGTCCCCATGTCAATCAAACTTGTCATCCCATCTTTTTGTCTTGTCTTTTTCTCCGGACGTCGATTTCCCCGACTTGCGGCACAGCGAGTCGCAGCCTCCGACAGTTGTTGCCTCGCTCCTGACCTCCGGCGATGCGGCTTTGCTCTAGAGGACAGAGTACGATGCAGAAGATAACGCCGGCGTCCCAGTCGACGACACGGTATATCATCATGTCCCGGGTTACCGTTGTGGAAGTCGAAGAAGCTAGAGGTTCGGCACCGCCGTCGTACGAAGGCCTAGCGTGCATCAACGTCCACGCCAACGCCCACACGCAACACAAGAGTCCATCCTGGTCGACTGCAAGCAACCTCGGAGCGATTAGTTGACTTTGCCGTCACAGCCAAGAACGATAAAGTGGTGGGGTAGGCAGATTTGGGGCACCATCCGCCTGATGTCGGCTGTGACAGTGTGACTGACTGTCTCTGGACGAATCGGCTTTTTTCAGTCACTTCAGACGAACCCGTCGCTCTTATTTCACCCGAAGTGACCGTCTGCTCCACTTGGGCAATGAAACGCCCAGTCTGCTATCATCTGCTCGTTCAAGTTGGACGAGGTGCTGGTGACGAGCCATCCCGTCCTCTCATGTCTGCCGAGACTTTGAATCTAGTCCGACGAGCATCTTCAAAATATCACGAACGTCGTCATCCATCACATATGGGCGGGCATCCGGCGTGTACCGGCGCCGATCTCTTCGACAGTGGTCCGTCGGGACTCGGCGTTATTTGGGACACGCGTGGCTTTGGACTGCCAGCTTCAAGCCAGCATCATGCAACAGAACTGATATGTCAACCACGAAGATTTACACCTACATGGGCAGGTCCCATTAATCGATTGGGCTGACCGCTAGTCAACTGAGTCAAGACATACATGAGCCAGGGCTTTGTCCGTCCTGGTCTGCATCGTCGTCTGGGTTCGTTTGTCCTCTCCTTCCACCCCCACTCACCCTGGCTCAGCGACGCTCCAAGGAACCGACCGACCGCATACATAGAGTGCATCTAGCATACGGCACATGAGCACCACCGCGATACAGTATCCCCAAAAGGTCACCAGGCATATGCAACGTGGAAGGATGGTGAGGGACGCCTGTGCATGATGGAAGCGCGACGCACCCTCGTTCTCACGGACCTCTTTGTGATCCCTCGTTGTCGGCATCGATCCATACCTGCCTGCGCACGCGATCAGGGCAAGCGTCATCTCAGTAAGTTTCATGCGCTGCCTCGACGTAGCCAGCCGGAGAATTTCTCGCGTACCGGGAGCCCTCATGGACCTTGGGACCAGATGACATGCCCTCTTTTCTTTCTTTTTTTTTCTTTCTTTTTTTCTTCTTTTGGCTGGGCACATCCGTTCCTTAGCGCCGCAAATTCCCCGTTCAGACAGGCAAGATGTTAGAAAATGGGCGCGAGCGGCGAATGCTACGTCGTGTAGGCATTATGACATTACAGGACTGGGCCGCGCAGGACGGATACACACACAAACTCTCGACAGTCCAATGGTTGTGTCAGCGCTGTAACAGTCGACGTTGCGCATCCCGAGGGAAGCGCATGAACCTTGCAACGGCCGTCACCGGAGCGAGTGTGGGTTTTGTTGGGTGAAGTATTCGTACAAGCACCACATTCGAGACACCGCGACGCCCACCTACGACGCTACCGAAATGGGCCTTGACCTAACCCGCAGCGGCACCAGCCAGCTGGGAACAGGGACAGCTTAGCACGGTCCTGCTTGCCTGCCGTGCTCATGCTACTACGAATGTATGTAGCTGCAGATCGGCCGAACCGACCCTGTTGCCCTCCCTCCCCAGTCATCTTCATCCGACCGGTGACGGGGAGCGGGGGTGTAGCGGAGTGGCAGAGACTACATAGTGCTGGTACATACGGATTCTACATCGTACGCGTGTGCACCTTCACAACAATGATGATGCCGGCTCAACATCAAGAGGTTCGGTTCACCTTTTAGCAAGTCTACATGCTGACTTGGCTCGGAATGCATGAGCGAGCCTTCATTTAGGTTTCCGGTGGCATCCTTGTCGGAGCGGTTGGCTGAGAAGATGGGACGAATTTAAAATTGGGATAACAGGGGCCGGCGAGAGAGAGAGGCACAGAGGCTGACTGGCTGGTACCGAGTGGCTCTGTGTGTGGCTCCAGAGCCCAGTGTGCCTTTTGAGCCGATCGTCATGCCTGTTGCCCTGCAGGGGAATCCTGAGTCCCGGGGCCCCTATATCTGATCTCTCCCTGACGATAAAACCCGGGTCGGCGGGGGAGGGGGGTTAATCACCATGCCGGTCAGCGAGCAATTGGCCAACCGCAGACAGAAAACTCACGCACGCACAAACGCTTGATATCTTACCTCTGGGCCGACTGGTCAACAGCAACAGCAGCAACAGCAGCAACAGCAGCAACAGCAGCAACAGCAGCAACAGCAGCAACAGCAGCAACAGCAGCAACAGCAGCAACAGCAGCAACAGTAGCAGTAGCNAGCCTAATATTTAGTCTAATTAGCTAGTAATAGTAATAGAGAGAATAGAGATAATAAGGATAAGGGTATTATAGGCTTTATAGGCTTTATAAGCCTTATAAGCTAATTATCCCTCTCCCCTATAAAAGGGCTTTAAGTTGTATATAGTAATAATTAGGGATAAACCCCTACAGCAATCAAAGTAGTAATTAGTACTAAAGGGTAGGTAGTTTATATAGGGTCTAAATAGCTTTACTTTAAGTAGCAGGCGACGGCAACAGCAACAGCAATAGCAACCTAAGGGTATTTTAATGTTAATAGTTCCATAATTCCTAATTCTACTAGCAAAAAAGTAGCTAAATTATAATAGCACGCATTTTACGCACGGACGCGTTATTTAATTTCGAACGCTCCCAACGCAACGCAGTGTACGATGGGGGGGGGGGGGGTTGGGGGGGGTTTTT
>PUHP01000733.1:0-19493 GCA_006783085.1 Colletotrichum shisoi | reverse complement strand
ATTCCAAATATGGAAATCTTATTCTTTTATCTCTTTCCGTTATAAAGATATATGCGATTAAGCATACGGGTATTTATATATAAGCTCCTTTTATTCTTAGTAGTAATTCTTTAAATAGTTATTTACTTTACGTCGGATAACTAGGATACCTACCTACCTATAGTATAACTAGCGCTTAATAATAAGACTATAACTATAATAGGTTTTAGCTTTTTCTTTTTTAACTATAGGTATTATATAAATCCCCTTTTTATAGTAAATATAGAACTAGAAGATAACTAGGAAGTTACTACTACTAAGTTAGTTTAGTACTAAAAGGATATACTATATATAGTATAGGCTATAATAATAGTAGTAAAGTATAACTAGAAGAACCTAAATAGGCTATAAAAAGAATCTTAGCTATAAAAAAGTATAGTAGGGATAGTACCAGTATACTATAAGTACTAGTTAAATAGGTAAGATATAGAGAGCTAACCTAGGAGCTATTAGACTAGGTATAAGAAACTATAGCTATAAAAGAATTTCAGTAGNAATAATAGTAGTAAAGTATAACTAGAAGAACCTAAATAGGCTATAAAAAGAATCTTAGCTATAAAAAAGTATAGTAGGGATAGTACCAGTATACTATAAGTACTAGTTAAATAGGTAAGACATAGAGCGCTAACCTAGAAGCAATTAGACTAGGTATAGGAAACTATAGCTATAGAGGAATATAAGTAGACTACTAGGGGAGTATTAGGGCCTAAGGGGGGGGATACTATTATAGGCTTTACTATAGAAGATAAGTATAGGTAGAACCTATGTATAGAACAACCTTCTAGTAGTAGCAACTTACCTAGTAGGCTGCTACTTACCCCCTAGAGAGCAGCTAGACTATAGATTGTTCCTTCTTCCCCTCTTTAGTATAGATATATTTAATTAAGGTACCCCTATTATTAACTAATAATAGCTACGCCCCTTATAACTAGTAGTGTTAGCGTTAGTACCATTAGTATTAATGTTACCATTAGGCCTAGTAGAGCGCTATTAGGCTAATATAGGTAAGTTACTAAGCCCCTTATAGTACTAGAGGGGGGCTAGGTTAAGCTACTAGAGTTCCTCTTTAAGCTAAAAAGCTAATTTACCTTAAAAGGTATAGATAAGAGCTTAGATTAAGATAGGATAAAATCCTCTATATAGGGGTATACTTAGAAGGATTAGTAGCCTACTAGTAGTCTAGCTATATAGCCTTATACTATAAGAATAATATAATAAAGGTACTATAGGTAGTAATAGGGAAATAGCTAAAGGATAGTATAGCTAATAAGAATACTAGGGTATATGTAGTAGTTTTTAAAATAAATAACTTAAAGTAGAAGCTAAGGTAGTCCTTTTAGTACCTTTTTAATTAGTATAAGATACTCAAGGCTAAGGGCCTAAATAGGCTATTAGAGAGGTAGTAAGTAATTAGCATTATTAATTAACTACTCTTAGAGCTATAGGAGTAGGTTATAGCCTATAGGCTACTAAGAGATTAGGAAGAGTTATATAACCTAGTAAGGTAGCTAGAGGTTATATATTAAATAGGTAATAAGAGGTCTATAAAGGATAGGTAGTAGTAAGGCTATAGTATTAGTTATATAGTAATAAGAGTATCTTAGTCTATTAGTTAAGTATATACTTAGATAATAGAGGAGGCCTCTAGTAAACTTAGGAAGTAACTATAAGTAAGTTACCTAGCCTAAAAATGGGATGCTAGTATAGATAGTATAAAGGTATAGGTACTAGCTGGAGGATAGTATTTATATCTAAATATACTAGGTTAAAAGGGTCCCCTAAGCCTTTAGACTAGACTAATAGAGTAATAGAGAAGTAATAAAGGAGTACTAGATAATTAAAGGGTATTAATACTATAGCCTTAAGGGTAAGGCTAAATAAGAGGGGGGATAAGCTAGCTACTAAAGGTAATAAGGTAACTTATAAAGTAGTAAGGCGTAGTAAAGTAGCTAAATAAGGAGACAAGGCTACCCTATCGTAGCTAGCTACCTATTAGAGGTCATTAGAGGTTAGAGGTTATTAGATAGTTAAAACGTAGGCCTTATTAAAAAACCTACTAAAAGGATAGGGGGTACTAGTCTCTAGAGGAGTAGTAGAGGAGTAGTAGCAGCCCTAAAAATAGTACTACTCTTCCTACTATACAGTAGAGGTTTAACAAGGGTAATAGGGGCTAGGACTAGGGGTATAGGGGCTAGGGCTAGGGCGAAGGATAGGACTAGGGTAGAATACAAATAGCTTTACTAAAGCCTTAGGACAAGGCTTATAAAGGGGGGAGACCGTATTATGGCCTGATGACTATGGCGTACATAGGGGGTACTAGAGGGGCCTAAAGGAGCCTGGAAGGGCCTAGGCGTAAGAGATCGGCTAGTATATCTATAGTCAGGACGGATCTAGTAAGGCATTTAGGGCCTCCTGCGGGGCTAGGGGCTAGCAGAAGGGTAGATTCGAATAGTTATCCTTCCCGATACCTACCTATTAGTCTCTTAAGGGCATTATGAACTCTTTCACTCTATGCAAACCCAGCCTTTCTGATAATAGACTCCTTTATATGTAGGTGCTAGGCTAAATAAAGCTAACTTATAGGCCTTAACGCTATAGTAGGCGTTAAATACTTAAAGCTAAAGAGAATCTTTGGTATTATATATAGTTAGGAAGGCCTATTAGATTATAATAAGCTTATTAAGGCTTATTAAGTATTACTTTAAGTACCTCTATCTTTAACTTACCTAGGTTGTTAATGATAATATAGTTAAAGGTAGTATTATACTATTTAGTAAGGCAGGCCTAATAGCTTTTCTTAGTTTTAAAATATAACTTTATATAAGAAGTAATTTATATAAAAATTAATAAAAGTCTAGTTATTATAAAGATAATTACTATACTATATAATAACTATTAAACTACTAATAGTACTTATTATAAAGCTAGTTTTATTAAAGTTATATAGATCCTTATGGTTAATAATATATTTAGCTATTATATTACCTAATAATATAAACTACTCAGAAATAATCTCTAGATCCTCTTACAGTACCTTTTAATAATTATATAAATAATGAAATTTAGTTTTTAAAGTTAGCTATAAGTTAATAAACTTCTTAGCTTAATACTTTCTAATAGGTATCCTATTTAATATCTATAGTAAAAGATCTATTATATTCTTTTTACTAGTAAGTTATAAAAGAAATCATTTAGAATCTTACTTAATAATATCTTAAAGAAGTATTTTCTTTTTAATTAAATTAAGTTTATATTATTAAGGCTAAATATAGTTATAGTATAGTTAATTATTTATCTTATAATATAAGGTACTTTTAGGGATACTATATATCTTTATAGTATATTATATGCTAAACTTCTAGCCCATAGTATATATTAATTAATATACTTTAATAGTAAGAATAATCTTATCTTCTTAGGTGTAAATTAGTATTATAGCTATTAAGATATTATATTAAAGGTTTAAGTGGCTAGAAATCAAGTATATTTTAGAAAGCATATAGTACTAACTAGTAAAGTATATTATATAAAATAATAGGTAAGTATAACTTACTTTAAATATAAAAACATAGTATATATAAAAATAATAACCTACTATAGGTAAATACTATAAAACTATTAATATTACTTAATATCCTACTTAATATCTTCAGGCTAAAATATTTAATTACTATCCTCTAGGACTAGTAAAAATACTAAAAGTAATAAATAAGCCTCGTTAAGGAAACTATCTAAGGTAATACTTAAGTACTTTTCTAAATCTAATATAAGACCTAGAAAGAAATAAAATACTTATACTATTATAAATTTAGTAACCAAAAAAGGAATATAGTACTAAGAGTATTACTATAAAAAGTAGAGTTTACTATACTAAGCTTATAGTAAATAACTATTAGAATGCTATTTAGATTATTAAGAGGAAAGTAGAGACGTTAGCCTAGCTAGGCTAATTAGATTATATAGATCTACCTCCGTTAAAGTAGGTTAACTAGGTAGCTATATTACAGCCTTCCTCCTTCCTTCCCTTTACTTTAGATCCTCTCTTCTACGTACTAAGATCTATAAATAATCTTATACCTATATTATAAAGCGTTTATTTACTTAAGTAACTTGTAATACTAATACTAATTAGTAGTTAACTTTATAAGTTACTACTTGAATACTATAAATTAGTAAGGTTAATAAAAGAAATAGATTAATTAATACCTCTAGTCCTATTATTTATTTAGCTAAAAAATAGCCTAACTAATTAAACTTATCCTAACAAACCTATTACTAGACTTATTTATAAGTAATTAGGTAACTACCTAATAGAAAAGTACCTAAGGCCTTAATAATAACTTTAAACTTTTAGAAGAAATAACTTAACTAACTACTATTAATATTATAAAGGCTTTTATCTTTACTTCTTCTTTACTCCTCTAACTAATTAACCGTTTTTTACCTTAATCACTATTACCTTTTAACTTTAGTAAAGAAATAACTAACTGAGCCCTTCTTAAGACCCTTATAATTAGGTAGCCTAGACTCCTCTCTTTTGAAGTAAATAGTACCTAATAGGCTAAAAGCTCCTCCTTTACTTTACTAACCTTCTTTTTAATTATACTATTAATAAATGGTAGCTATAAATAATAATAATAACTTTATTTAATAGCTTAGATTATTTTCCTTCTAATTTATTCTTTTTATTAAGCTATTTATTTATTTTATCAAACTACTTTAAAATAAATAAGATATAAGATAGGCTTTAATTTACTCTCTTTATTTGTCATTATTTCTTATTATTATTATTAACTACTATTTACCTTATTTACTTATAACCTTCTGCTTCCCCTCTTTATTAATATTACTTCTTTTAATAAAGTAATTAACTCCCTATTACTCGTCCTAAGTAGTAAAGAAATTATAGTAAAGGTTTTAAATAATTTGCTATTAAATATTTAATATCTATATATACCCTTATAGCCTTAGCTTTGGAGAAACACCTAGGTTTAAGATATAGTTAAACTACTTATCTGAATCCCTTTCTTATAATAGCTAAAGGCTTAATAACCCCTCTTTACCCTCTTTATAACTAAGTATGAGTTATATTATCCCTATACCGATTAAGATCTCTAGGAATACTAACTGTAATATATAAGGGAAAGAATCCTCTTTTAATCTAATAAAGGTTAATAATAAACCTTTATAGGTAGTATTTATTACTACCATCCTTATTAAAAACTATACTAAATAAGGCCTAATAGGGTAAAACTTATAGTTGGAGTTTTAACTAGACTTTAAGGCCTAGCTTAAAAAAGCTGTTATTAAGACCTCTTCTATAATTATAATAATCCTTTATAACTACATTTATGCTAATAGTATTTACATTAAGATAGATAGGAGTTATATTATAAAAAGCATTATTAGTGTTGTTAACTAAGAGAGATTTTATATATAGACTTAAGCTAAGATTCATAAAGCTACTAATAAGTACTAGTTATTTAAAGCCCTCCTTAGTAATAAAGCTTTTACTAATAATATCTAAGGAGGCTAGCTTGTTACTACTAATTAATAAAGCCTCTTATATAATTATAATAAACCTCCTCCTCCTCTAATAGACTTATTAATAAGTACTTCTTACTATTACTATTAATATAACCTAACTTTTAATAATTAATTACTTCCTTTAAAGTAATATCCTAATCTAATAAACAAATATATAAATAAAATAAAATATAGTAGAGGGATATATAATATCTTTAAATTAAAAATACTTATCGTTTATAATAACTATTATAAGGCTAGTATACTATAAAGGTACTTTACTAGTACCTTCTCTAATATACTTTATAATAAGGCCTTAGCTTTCTACTTTAATTACCTTTATAATAATTAAGCCCTTATTATTTTTTATATAATAGCTTCTTATATAAAGTTATACTTTAAGACTAAAGAAAGCTATTAGGCCTACCTTACTAAATGGTATAATACTACTTTTAACTATATTATTATTAATAACCTAAGTAAGTTGAAAATAAAGCTACTTAAAGTAATACTTAATAAGCTTATTATTATCTAGTAAGCCCTCTTAACTATATGTAATACTAAAGATTCTCCTTAGCTTTAAGTACTTAATACCTACTATAGTAATAAAGCCTATAAGGTAGCCTTATTTAGTTTAGTACCTATACATAAAGGGGTCTATAGTTAACTCTAATTAGTAAATAGTATATTAATTGTAATTAATACTAGCCTTTATTACTTTATAAGCAATATACCTCCTACTAATAAGGCGACTAAAGGTTAATACTTTACTAATTAGAAGTTTAATAGGAATAGTAAAGATACTTAATTTAGATACCTTTATTTATTATTTTAAGGTGATAAAAGGGGTAATTAAAGCTTCTTTCTAACTATAATAAAGAAGTATTATATCTATAAGAAATAAGACTACTAGTTAATAAAGTATATAGTAGAGGAAAGGCGTAAAGTATATACTAACTTTGAGGGTAATACCAATGTATACAATACCTTAATCCCTATATATGACCACTTCCTTATGTAGTATAAAGGTATTAAGAACTCTAATGCGCTAGATAAGCCTTGAGTATATTACCTTTAGGTACTTAAAGGTACTATTACTAATAATAATAAAAGTAAATCCTTCTTTACTTTATTATTTAATACTACCTCTAATAATAGCCTTATTACTATAGCCCTAGCTAATTAATTAATTTTCTATATATTAAATAAAGATAACTATTACTTATAGTATAAGGGCTTTAATACCTTTACCTTTAAAGGCTATTATAGCCTATTAACCTTTTATAGTATTATACTAGACATAGGTACTATAGGCTTTTCTATAGTAAGCTACCCTTAATACTTTACCTTTTAATAGGCTTTACTAAGTATTATAATAAGAACTTTACTAACTAAAGCTATTATTTAATTTAATAGTAGTCATACCTTTATATCTGTAACTATTATTACTATCCTAACCCTAATTAGTTAAATACCCTTTTATATTATCTTATTAAATACCCTCTTCCTTTTTTACCTTAAAGATATAGATTAACTTAGTATATAATTTAATAGCCTTTATAATATCTTCTTGTAGGGTAAGGCTATAATACTTATTATATTAAAATAAGGTTACCTTTAGATACTTGTTAAGTACTAGAGAAAGTAATTTCTTTTTTATAACTACCTTATAGAATATGAATTATAATACCTTTTTTATTAATTTAGCTATTCTTTTATTAGTTAGCTTTATAAGTTACTCTAATAAGCTAGCTACCTAATTAAAAGAGAATTACTTAAGGGACTAACTAAAGGCTATTACTACTACTAGCTTCATACCCTTACCCCCTTATAGGTTAAATTTAACTTTTATAATATTTATTACTTTAACTTTAAAGTTATAATTAATATTATGTATATTAAAGATAATTACCTTATTCTTTATATTATTAATACTACTATATTCTTTAATATAGTATCGTTTTTTAAAAACCTCATTACTTATTATATATAAGAAGCCTTTTAAATATACTAGATTAATATTTATTAAGGACTACTAGATTAAATAGTTACTTACATAAGTATAAATTTGTAATGTGGTAAATGTTATTAATTAGCTAAGGGCATATTAACGTTTATTAAAAAAGCCTTTATTAAGGCTGATAATAATCTTAAAAAGATTGAAAAATAATGTACCCCTTTACGTAATATGTATAAAATTATTAAAGCTAAAAACCCAAATACTAACCTCAAGCTAGCGCTTTAGATGGCTATTAAGGTTATTAATAATACTACTACCCTTAGTAGTATTATTCCTACTATTCTTATTTTTAGATTATACTCCTGGATTACTAATAAATCGTTTTCTTTACCTAAAATAACTTAATATACTAAAGCTTTTTAAAAGGCTATAAATAACATTAAATACCTTTGTATAGCCTATTAAGTAACTAAAGCGCGTACTATAAGAAATAGCCTAAATACATTACTAATACTAAACCTTCTACTTTAATTAAAGGTTTATATATAGTATAAGAAAAAGAGGTAGTAAGGGCTTTTTAGACTTATTACTATTAATAGTAAGACTTATACCTTTGAAATACTTTATAGCCTAACGTCCTTTTAATTAACTATTATTAAGCCTTCCCTCTAGGATACTTATAAGTATAATAATAACATCCTTGCCTATAAGTATAATAATAACATCCCTACCTGTAAGTATAATAATAATATCTATGCTAATAGAGAGAAGAAAAGCCCTTAAAGGTATAATAATTGAGTACTTAATAATATAAGAGGTTAATTCCCTTACTAACTATAGTATATTAACATTTATATCATATATTAAGAAAAAATATAGTAGGATTAAGATCTCCAAGTTATAAATTATTAATAGAGTTGAAAATAAAACTACTATACTATATCAGAAATTATGACTGACAATTTAAGGCTCTAATAATTATGGTAAGGAAATAATATATATGTAATTACTTATGATCTAAAACATAAGTTAATAACTAATCTTTACTTTTACCTCTTTACTTATAAGTACTAACTACTTTATTTAGATTTATAAAATTATATAAGTATATATCTTATTTAAAACTACCTTAAATAAGGTTATTCTTACTTACTTACTATTTTAGATTTACTATAGATACCTACCTAGTACTATTATAACTATGCTTAAGCTTTTATACAGTATTATAGAGGTAGGTATATACTAGTAGGTAATATACTACAGCTATTATAAGAATAATCTTTAGATAAAGACTTTATTATTTAACCCCTACCTTCTAATTTCCTTTAATAAAAGTAATAGTTTTAGGATTATTAGTATATAGACCAATAATACCCTTAGCCTATTAGATAAAGCCTTTTTATATAAGGAGGAAAAGTAGCTTAAAAAGGTAGCCTTTATAATAAAGGTAAAAGAGGTCTTTACTATATTTAATGCCCTTACCTTTAATAGTAGTACTTTAAGCCTAATTGGTAGAAATACCCTTACTCTTTATTAGAAAAGGTAAGGTAATAAGCTTACCTTTATCTTAATTAATAGTTTTTATATAAAGTGGAAGTATATTAAGTAATAGGCCTATAGTATATATATTATATTAATCTACTAACTTAAAGCCTACTTTAACCTTTTATCTATAGCTTAATACTAAAGCCCTTCAATTTATAATTGTAAGAACTTTAACTAATACCTGGAATAGTAAATAAACTACCTAGATTATAGCCTTACTTTTATACTTATTAACCTACATACTATAGAGCTCTTTATCTTCATTAATAAATTCTTTATAAATAATATTAACTTTAAATTTTAACTTAGATTTATTATTATCCTTACTAATAAGAAATAGGTAGATGATAATCTCATCATAATTACTAGAAATATTATCTATTTCTCCTCTATAAAGTTAAAACATATAATACATAGTATATTAGCCTCTAAGGTATATAGTATAGTTATAGGCATTAATATAGCTTATATAATTAGTCCTACCTTAAGGATAATTACTAATTACCTAAGTCTTTCCCTTATCCCTATAATTATCTATACGAACTTCTATTTATTATATAAATACCTTATAAAGCTAGGTATAATAAAGGAAAAGAGGTTAATAATTAATATTATAGTACTGTGGTAATTATATAAGTAATATAAGCTTTACAAAGTATAATAGATTAATAGTAGTAATAACTTTACTAACGCCTTTATAAAGGTATTACGATACTAAGCCCTTAAGGGCCTTATAAATAATAATAAGATTAATATATAAATAGAGGGATAGGTTAAATAAAGGTAATAAGTAAAAGGAGGCTTATATAGGCATACGAATAGGATTGTAATTAGGCATTTATTTTATAAACTAGATTAATTAGGTATAATTAGCTAATTACCTACATAAATATTCCAGCCTAGTAAAAGTATTCTACTTATACTTTTATTATGTTTTTTACTATATTATAGTAAAATAGGTATTTTATTACTTTAAGGGTAGATTTATATCTAATCTCATAGCGCTAGTAGTAATAATTAAAAGACTAGTAGTATTAGAATATTAACTAGATTCTTAATAGGAAAGTAGAGATATTAGCTTAGCTAGGCTAATTAGATTACATTGATCTACCTCTATTAAAGTAGGTCTACTAAGTAGCTATACTATAGCCTTCCTCCTTCCCTCCCTTTACTTTACATCCTCTCTTCTCCATACTAGAATCTATAAATAACCTGATACCTATGTTATAAAGCGTTTGTTTACGTAAGTAACCTATAACACTAATAATAACAATAATATCTAATACTAAATATAGCTAATTCTTAAATCCCTAATATAGCATAAAGTAGACTTTAACTTCTTCCTCATTTATATTGAAAACTATAAATAGAACCTATATACTAACTATTCTAATTTTAGCGCTAATAATAGGAACTTTATGAATTTCTTTAACTACTAGATAAAGAAATAGAAAAGTACTAAAATATAAATTAAAATTAACATTAACTTATAGCTAATTCTAAATATTAATGTTTATAGAGAATGCTTTAAAAATACAGAAATTACATGTAATTTATATAATGAAAATAGCTTACTTTATATAAATAAAACGATACTTCTAATCTACTACAAGTAGTAATATACAATTAATATTAATAAATAATTTAAGATTTAACCTTACTAAGTAGTAAAACATAAGGCTACTTTAGATAATAGTATAGTATATATAACTAAGTTATACATAGCTACTTACCTTTACTATATATGTTACTTATAAAGTATAGAAATAAATAAGTTTTATTTTTTTAAGTAGAAGAAGATATACCTAATATTATATCTACCTAATGTTCTATAAAATACATGATACTTAAGTAACCCTATCTACTAATAAAAACTATTTCTCCTCTAATTATAACTAGAAACTTATAGAACTATAGTAATAATATTTCTATATATTCAAGAGGCTATAAATAACGCTTAGAAAGCTTTGGAGAATAATATAAGTAAGGAAAAGATTAAAAAGATTAATTATGCTATTAGAATAGAATTATAATACTAGTTGGCCGTATAGGAAGATATACTATTTATTACTAAAAATAAAGCCTGGCTAAGAGTAAATATTAAAAACATCCTAAATACTAAACATAAAGGTAGTATAAAAATATATTAAATAATAACTATAAATATAATAATTAGCTAGCTTACGTAAGATACTATTATAACTAAGGTTATAATATTAAAAATTTTATATCTTATAACCTAACCCTTATTGTACTCTAGTGCTGAAAACCTGCTGTATTTTAGACTAAAATTAGATTTTTAATAAATAGTTAAAAAATAGGGTTTTAATATATAATAAGAAAGTAGGCGACTTACTCTAATAGGCGACTTACTATGTATATACGTTAGCTTATCTTCTATATAGTAGATACTTATATAAGAAAGGCTTCTTTCTCTTAGTCTTTAAAACTCTAAACTATAAGTTAAAATCTCTCATACAGTTTTCTAAATAAATCCTTAATCTCTTATGTAATTTAAATACTGTAAATACAAATACTATTATATTTATCTAGTTGATGTAAAATAATGATAATTACTTCTTTGTTAATTAAAAAGTTAATCTTAAGCTCATTTAATTTCTTATAAAGTACTCCTAGGGTTGTAATAATATTATTAAAATAAAGTTAAATAGTCAATTTATAATAGAAATTACTATGTTTATATATCTAGTAACTATTACATAGCTATTATCTATCTACTCTTAAGTTATCTCTGCTTCTTTAGTTACTTGAGAGGGGTTAGTTAGTATATAACATCTAAATTAACCTATACCCATAAGGGCTTTTCATAATAATATAGCTAAATATATATTATATAAAACTAGGCGAAGCTATCAATTATCCTTCCCATTACGATATATTTATTAATACCAATAAGTTTGTATACTTAGCTTAGTTTAGCTCTTATTTTCCCTCTATATAAGGACTCTACTTTTGATTAAAAGTAAAAGTATCTTACTAATAGTTAGGCTTTTTTTAGTATTGATTATATAGTTAATCTTAACTTTTAACTAAATGCTTTTAAGTATCTTTATTACCCTCTAAATTACTTTTACTATTGAGATAATATTTAGTAAAGATAATAAGAATAAGATTATAATAATCTTTAGATATATAATAAAAATAAAAAGTGTTGGTATAATGCTAAATAAACTAGTATTATTATTTAAAGCCCTAATTAATATCTAAAGAATAGTTTTATTATTTATATTACTACTAAACTTCTAGTTAAGGATATTATATCTATATCCAAGAGGTATATATGCCTACTTAATCTTACAAATAGCCTAAGAGACTTTAACTAGTATTTTGTTCTATAAAATCCCTATAATCTCTACTTAACATTAGAACGCTACTAGAGTAAAGTTTATATCTATAGTATATATAATATAGTCTAGTAGATTAATGTATATACTACTATAATACCTATAAAGAGCGTTCTAAGTATTTTATATAAATATCAAGAACTAGTTTCTATATTCATACTATAAAAAGCATCCTTCCCCCCTGTTTATCTAAGATCTACTATAATCTTATAGTTAAAGTAATACTTATCCTTAGGAGAGAACTTAAATTATTTTAGTACTAAGTTATCTAATCAATAGTTATAATAAGACTTCTAGATCTTCTCTAAGATTGTTAAGTTAATACTGCTATACCTAGTATATCAAAAGACTTAGTATAAGTAATTTATGTAAAGGTAACTAAATTACCTATAAAGTTATAAAAGCTATTCTTTAGTAAGGAATATACTAGCCTCTATATAACTCATGTTAAAGAACAGGTAACGTATATATGTAGTAAGCTACGCATTATAGTAAGCTGCGGATATTCTTATTGTGTATTAAAACCCTATTTTTTAACTATTTATTAAAAGTCCATTTTTGGCCTAAATAGTTCCTAAGTTTAATAAGTATTAGATAATAGAAAAGAATAGTATAGATACTCTACACATAGTTATAATAGTATCTTACATAAGCTAGCTTATCTAACTTCTATAACAAGACATCTATATAAAGGGCTAGAGTTGAAACATCTATAGCATTTCTTTCTATTATATAACCCTTGTTGAACTTAGGAACTAAAAATCTAGTATATTTTAGGCTAAAAATAAATTTTTAGTAAATAGTTAAAAACTAGGGTTTTAATATGCAATAAGAAAATCCGCAGCTTACTATAATACACAGCTTATTATATATATACATTAGCCTTATTTTTGAACAATAAAAAGAGGTAGTCTATTCCTTTATGTAATAAAATATATTATCTATATTATTAAAAAAGGCTTTAAGCCTATTAGTATTATATAATAAAAATAAAAAGGGGGTTAGTATATTAAGGATATAGTATATAATACTACTAAGGGAATTCTCTATCTTTATAGTCCTAATAGATACTATTATCTTACTTATACTAAATTATATAGTTACTAATCTTAGTACCTAAAAGACTTTTATATAAGAGTACTCCCCGAGGTATTTTCATACCTATAGTCTCCTAGCTATTAAAAACTTAGCTAAATCTATATCTCGGAGTTTACTCTACTATATTAAGCTATGAGGATTATATAATATAAACTAATCTACTTTTAGTATCTTTGAAGCTAAAAAAGTATCTTTTACTCTTATGTAATAAAAAAAGGTAGGAGATAGATATAAGGAATTAAAACATCTTCTTATCACTAGAGTATATATTTTAGGTTTTATTCTATAAATCCTTGTTTAGTAGTTCTTCTCTAAACTCTATAATATGTAATACAAAATTATTACATAGCGTTTAGTTAAGTATTATATATACTTAAAGGTATTAACTTTTTATATATTTATATTTCTCCTTAGTTTAGTCTATTAACTAATAGTTATCCTTATAGTATATTAAATACTTCTTATTACTTTTGTATTAGTAATATCTCTACCCCTAATAAGGTTAATATTTCCCTTTAGTAAATAGTTTTAGAAGGCTTCTGTAATACAATAATCTAAAATATCCCTTAAAGTTAGATATGTACTTTTAGTTAATAAAGTAGATATTATATAAAGTTATATTCTAATTTAAATTAAGTTACAGAGATAGTCTGAAGTTAGAAAAGAGTCTCGTATATATATAATTAGCTTTAAGATTATTAATAATAGTCTTAAGTTTAGAGACTTCTTAGTATACTTAAGTAACTTATATATAAAGTATAACTTCTCCCTAAAATCCTAAACTAAGTACTTATTACATAAGAGGCATCTTATCTAATAAGATTTCTTGTACTTCTATTTAAATTTTATTAGTATTTTCTCTTTTAACTTATATAAAGGATCTAGGTATTTAATTAGCCTAGTAAAGGCTATAGTTAATATTAGTTATTAGAATATTAATCAGGCTCTATAGAGGGTAGTAGGGGATTTTAGATGTTTAGATTACTATAGAGCTAGCTAGATTGTGGATTTGCTAATTAGATTAATTAATATACTCATTAGCTGTTACTTTAGAAGGTAGGTCTTAATTAAAGGGATAGATCTAACTAATTAGAGCTTTAAGATTTACCTATTACTTCCTACCCCTCTACATAAGTAGCTACCTTAATTAATAGCTTTAGATAGATTATCCCCTCCTTAAGCTCCTAGAATATATGGATATACCTTTATAGAAGGTTTATTTATTATATCTTTATATAACCTATAAATCTAATACTAATTAGTAGTCAGTCTTATAAGCTACTACTTAACTACTTAACTATAGATTAGTAAGGTTTATTTAAATAAGATAAAGCGTTAATTTCCCTTTATTTAGAAGATTAAGATAAATAACTTTATGCTAATAAAGCTATTACTAAATTAGTTTAGCTTTAGCCTACTAGATTTAATAATACCTTTAAACTTAGGTATACCCTTCTAATAACATCTTTTACTACTTAACCTAACTAGAAGCTATATCTTAAGGGCATCTATTACAACCTAATTATTAGTTTCCCCTTATTTTATAAATTTGATAGAAACAATTTTATACTTAATTATAATTAGCCTTTATAAAAGACGTTTATAAGTTATAAAGCTAAGTTATTAATTAACCTCTAAACCCCCTTACTTTTATTTCTACCTTCTTTATTACTCTTTTAATCCCTTACCTACTTACTCTTTTACCTCTAACGTAGTAAGACTAATTATACCTTTTCAGCCCTTTAAATCTTATAGGTATAACTTTAGTCCTTACGTACAAACTTTACTCCACAATTTTTATAATCTAACACAGACTTTACTTTTAACTTTACCTTTAACTTTACTTATCCTTCTGCCTAATTAGCTAACTACCACCTAATTAACTAAGAAGTATAAATATCTTCAAGATCCCCTTATTGTTTTTCTTTTTTTTACTTTACTTCATAACTAAAGAGTTTACCTCAACTAACAGTTTACTTAGTTTCTTAGTACTTGCTATATTGAGTGCGTAATATAATACCTACCTTCCTCTTTTTATCTACCCTTTTTACAAAGACTTTAGTATCTTAATACTAGCTATAAGAGTATTCCCTTTTAAGGAAAAACTTAAAACTAATAAGAGGACTTTAATCTATTATTATTTAATCAGTTAGAGTAAGAAATTATCCTATAGTCCCTACCCTAATTATAATAGCTTTATTTTCTACCTTAAGTAGCCTTATATCTCCTATCTAGAGGAAAGACGTACAGCTTATAATAAGTATAAGGATAGTAAATATACGTAAGGTAGGGGTAGCTAGGTAACTTATAACGCCTTCTTAATAGGTTATAAAGGGATGAACCTAATCTTTACTAACAAAGGTAGTAAAGAAGACCTTACTTAATACCTATAAGGTATTATAATTAAAGAAGGACCTTAAACTAAGACTAAGAAAAATAAGACCTTTTATATAACTACTACTTATTTTAGTAAGACTAACTTTAATAGAACGGCTATAATAGGCTAGTTAGCTAATTAATCCTTTACTTATTACCTAACTAAGGCTAACTAGGGTATTTAGTAGTATATTTAAAAGTTGTAGTATAAGGAGGATTCTGCTAATTATAGTTAGAAGTTGTAGGGTAAGGAGGATCTTATTAATAAGGTTGTTAATAACCTTAATAATTTAGCTAAGGTAAAACTTAAGCCTCTTTTATAAGCTCTTTTATCCTACTTCCTCCTTAGTTAATACTTGTCGAAGGTTTTTTAGGGTATCTTACCTAATATAGGGGCTGTAAGCTATTTAAATATAGATGACCTTCAAGTTATTACCTTCTAATAAATCTAATCTATTAAGGTTAGGAAGCTAAAGCATAAGGTAACTATTACCTTTAGCAGTAGCTAACCTATTAAGTCTTTTAGAACTATTACTATTAAGACCCCTCTTAGATTAATTAACTTTTATATTATACCTTTTCTCCCATACTTATATGATATAGACTAGTTAAGAATCTAGTTTAATAACGCTAAGGATATCCTTTACTAAGGTAATATTACTAGACCTATTATATAAAAATAGGGCTATGTATAAAAACTTTTAGGTAAGCTAGAGTAGATTATTACTATAGGAAATTATATAACTAAAGTTAGGCTAAAATGTTTTTACTACTACTTTAGCTATCCCTTTATTTTTTTACATTATAAGCTTGTTAGTAAAATAGGTTAGAAAGTCTACCTTGATGCTATTTAGAGATTAATAAAATACGATTCATACTACTAGCTTTATAACTAAAGCCTTTACTACTTTTAATTTACTAGTAAAGATATTAAAGATTATACCTTTAACTATAAGATTATTATTAATATAATATATTTTAAAGGTAATAGGCTAGTCTTTTATAATATTAACTCTACTATAGCCTTTAATACTATAAGGTTTCTTTAGAATATCTTAGTAAAGACTATGTAAAAAGCCCTTTAGCTATACTAAATTAATATATATCCAGGTCCTCCTAATTAAATTATTATAAATACTACTAGGAACTTTACTACTACTAAATTTTACTATAAAGCTAAAGCTATATTAATTAATATTAAAATTATCCTTATTAAGAGTTACTATAGCGTTAGAAAGGTTAAGAGATACTATACTACTATATATAAGGTGTATAAGATTATCTAAGAGGAGTACTTATCTCTCCTTTGTAATTCTACCCTTTAAAGTACTATTAAGTCTAATAATAATACTACTAGACCTAATAGCCTTGTTTTAATGCTTTTAGTTTTTAGTATATACCTTTAGATAACTAATAACTTACTACTATTCCTAGATATTATATAACATATTAAGGCTATTTATAAGTCAAGTAAAGCTATTAGAAAGACCTATATAAAGTAATAGCTTAATAAAACTCTTGCTATGTATAGTAGCCTAGATACCTTAACTATAGAAAACCTTCTAATTAGATTATAAGTCTATCTCTAGTATAAGAAAAAAGTATAAATAAGGCCTTATTAATTAACTAATATAAATAACAAGACTTATATTATTAATATTAATAGACTATAAAAACTTTCATTAACTATAGTTAAGCCTTTCTATGAAGAAGACTTTAGTAATAATAAGGTTGAGGTTAATAAGGTAAATTAAGTAACTAAGAAGGATCTTTATAATATTAAGAGATCTAAGGTAGTTATTAAGATCCCCTAATATAATCAAGACCTTAATTAAACCTCTTCTACCTTTATAACTATAAAGGGAGCTATAGATTATAATCTTACTACGAAGCTATATAAGGTTAGTATTATTACTAAACCTAGTAAACCTTTTAAAGTATTAACCTAAAAGAAAGTTAATTACCTTATCAATAGAGGGGTCTCTAACTCTATTCCCATTAGCCCTGCTAAATATAAAGGAATTTAAATCTTTAAATTAAAGATTATTTATAAAGTTAAAGATAAGATAACTAATAAGGCTTCTAAAAAGTCTAGACTAGTATTATAATGTTACACTAATAACAGTAAGTAGGCTATTTTAATATAATTACTAACCATTTAAAGATCTAGTTAATAGTTACTAATAGCCCTAGTTACTACCCTTTATAAGATACTTAGATTTATTACTTAGGCTTATGTATAGATAGCCTTAAAGCTTAACTAAGTAATCCCTATATAGCTTTTATATAAGCTTCATAATAGACACCTAAAAGGGATTATTATTAGACTGTTAAAGCTACTATATAGTATTATAGAGGTAGAAATATACTAGTAGGCTAGTTACTTTAACTACTATAAAGAAAGTCTCAAGATAGAGACTACTACTTATAACCCGTACCTACTACTGACTATAGGTAAAAGCCCTTACTTTAGGATGATTAGAATATAGACTAATAATACCTTTAGTATTAGTAATACTACCATTGATAATCTTAAAGACTTAAAGCTAAGGGAAGCTAACCTCCTAGCTAAGGTAAAGGTGTATTTTCTACTTAGGAATACCCTTGTATTTAATAGGGGTATTATATTAATTAATAATAATAGAAAGGTTAACCTAAAGTAAAAAGCTTAAGGGTTAAAGCTATAGATTATAGATCTAAAATTCCTACCTACTATTACTAACTTTATCAGAGATTATACTTAAGAAGCGTACATTACCTTAGTCTACTAGCCTAAAGTGTCTTTTAATTATTTAACTATAGTATAGCATTAAAAGCCTAGTCTAGTAGAGATTAATGCCTTTAGCTACTAAATTAAGTAGTAAAAGAAATTAATTAATAAAAGGCTTAACTATATCCCTTTAGACCTTATAATAGTAAAGATCTTTATTTTTATTGATAGCTTCTTTACTAATAATACTAATTTATTGTTATAAATTAGCTTTCTTATCTTATTAGCTAATAAGAAGGTTAATAATAAAGAAGGTAATTTTAAAATTAACGTACATGCATAGTAAGTCGCCTATTATAGTAAGTTACCTACTTCTACCTACCCTCTAGCCATTTATGTAAGTTAATCAAGCAGCATTATACAAAATCAATTAAAACTACTTATTATCCTCTTCTTTAGAGGTCTCCTATACTACCTGACATGTTTGTACGTTATGTCTAGTCTTTCTGTAATTACTACATTGCCGACTGCGTAATTTACCCCCCTCTATATAAACCCCCTCCTAACGCATATTTTCGCCTCTAGTATTAATAACCCCCTTCTCTACCTAAATTACCTTAGCTTTAGCTGCATTAAGTAACCCTCTAAGTTATAGTTAGGTTTTTTTAGCCCTCTAGTACTTACTTAATACCTTATTTACTATATAAAGTCTATAGTTCTTAGCCTTAAGAAGAGCTAGTTAATATACTAACTGAGTAATACCTTTAGCTTATAAGTTAACTACTTTATATAAGTATGTTAGTAAACTATGTTAATAACTGTAAATCCTTTTCTTAAGTAATATAGAGCTTTGTATAGCGTTATGTGCTGTAGT
>PUHP01000732.1:0-12063 GCA_006783085.1 Colletotrichum shisoi | reverse complement strand
TACGCTTGGGTGTGGTGCCCGTGAGAGAGGGATTGTGTCCGTGGTGGATCGTCTGGTCCTGTCGCGGGTAACCGCCGAGCAAAAGGTGGAAACAGTATACGTAGAGAGTTTGGGAACAGATGCGTAGTAAGCAGTGTGTGTATAGGATACTCACGCGCTAACCAGGCTGACGCAGGAGATTCCTCTGGTCTCAAAGACTCTTAGTGCGGCTGCTGAGGAGCCAGAACATCGGCGTCGGTGAGCCAATGTAAATGAAGCCTGGCACACCACTAGTATACGACACACTGTAGATACAAGGCCTCCCCCTTAAAGGCGGTTCGTCATCTAGAATACCAAAGTCCTAGCAGCTGAGTGGTATTCCTGGATACACTTTCTGCCTATCGCACGTAATGGGTAGACAACGGACGATGGGGTTGGAAAGGTGTTGAAATAACGGCCAAACGCAGTTTCGTTCTCCGGTCACCCATCCGGCGACCCGTCCAGCGTGTCGTGGTCGGTGGGTAGTCAGCAGTGGTCAATGCGGCCGTCCGATCATCACCCGCTTCGGGCATGGAAGCTGTCGAAATGTTCCATGCCCGTTGGTAGTGCAATCGCACCAACGAGGTACAAAGGCCGGTCCCTCTGAAGGTCGCACAGGTACACAATGTGAAGAAAAACACGGTAAGTCTGCGAACCACCTCATACTCTCTTCCTCTAGGTCTCGGCAGCAACATGTGTCATATCCCCGCCGCCCAACAACATAAGGAAATGGCATTCCCGTAGTCGCATGCAGGCGCCATGCAATGTCATGTTGTCTAGCGCGAAAACAGCCCACACATACGTAGTATACATAAACATTTACATTGTACTCACCGGGCATTCGTACGTACGCCGCTCTTGCGTGGGGTACTGGCGCTGCTCTTGTCGCGGCACCCGCACCATCTCTCGACGATGTTTTCTTTTTTACCCTTTCTCTTACCCTTGCTGACACCTTTTTAGTTTTTTGTTTTTTGCTGCCTGTCATAGATCGGTACACAGCCTGCCCTTCCGGCATCGGTAGGACCAGAAGCGAACAATACGCGAACCCCCAGCCCAGCACAGCCAAGGGTGATCACTGAGGTTCTCGGGGGAGCCCTCGACTGCCATATCATGCCACCCCGTTGAGGAATCATACCCACTGCAGCATCCCATGGCACCAAGACTTCAGCTGGCAGTGTCCGTCCTGATGTGTCCCGGCCCGCCGAGATTGCCATCTGGCTGTCGCCGGGGCGACATCTCACTGCAACAGATGTCACATTACGTGAGAACGATTTGCACAGGAAAGGATGCAGCTCGTGGAGTCCGACTCTCACCATCTCGAACTGGCTGCAAGCTTACTGTATGGCATAAACGCACGCGCAACAAGTTCTTGTGTGCCGGCGACAAATGCCCAATTGCCCAACTGCACCATATGCCAAACTCGGGAGATCCCTTCGATGTACTGGACCATAGCTTCAGTGTGACTGCGGCGAAAGGTGAACACAGACAGCGCTGTTGCCGACGGCTGTAACTTCGGGCCAGGCAACATTCAGTCACAGTTCCGGGGTGTGTCTTAGCGTTGGGGTTTGGAAAGGCGAGATGGGTTAGGTGACTTGTTATTTTGGGCCGTTCCCAGCTGACGTAAGATGTCCCGGTGAAGAAAAGGTGAGGCAGGGTGTGGACAGGAGGGGATTGGTTGCCTTGCCCGCGGAGATGCCAGCCAAGTCTTGGGGCCATTCTTGGAGAAGCCATCATAGCGATACCATGCATCGCTGGTCCATCCTGAGCGGTAATACCTAGGTAGCTCCACAACCTGGTTTGCGAGGCAGCCGAGAGGAAAGCCTGGATCGCAGGAAGCATTGCGCGCTTTGGGCGACTTCGTCCGACGTCGTGGTTCTTCACAGCCTTATCGGGAGCCAAACCTCGTACTCCTGGCCGAACTACACAGTCACTAAAGCCCCCTTGGTTGATCCACGACTGTTGTAACGGCCATGAGGGACAACCTCCATATCGTTCATTCGTCGAGTCAACGGCCCACCACCAGCAAACACTCGTTTCAACCGCCATCGGAGGCGTTCTAGATGCCGCGTGCCAGTGCTCTTCTCGCAACAAGGGTTCCTAGATCAAAAAGCGAGGTAAACCGTAAGGATGACCTTGGAGGGAGCTGCGTTTTAAACGTCTTGTAAGGTGCCGCCTGCTGCCGAAATCCCCGCGAAGCTCCGCGAAGCTCCGATTGCATCAAATCCAGAGGGACGCGGTCATGACCCCGCGGCAACGAGCACATTGACGTCTGGCAACATAAGTCTTCCTACGTAGGTCGTCCATGGATTCGTCTGCGCCTGACCGCAGTCACTGGTCAAAAGGATCCAATCGGTCTGGCTCCTCATGACCGGTGGAGCTGGAACGGTTTGGATGACACTGCTGCGGCCGAAGATGCAGAATCACCCCAGGTACAAACATTTTCATTAGGGCCTCGAAACGCCGGCGGCAGCCTTGCATTGTATTGAGACGTCAAGACAAACACCGCAGCTGAAGTCGAGAGTTTTCCATCTATCAATTGACGGCTGCATTGGCTTTGGTCTGCCTGTTATTGCTCCGGCGGATGGCTCGCAAGAGAGATGGCACAAACAGATCCCGGGTAGAGTACAGACTCTGATCAGACCACCACCAGCCAGACAACTTCCAGTTATATTTGTCTTCGACTCTCGCTCAATCCGAATACGAGTCAACTGCACTTGATTTTTCTTGCCGATAGATTGGTCGACCGCGCCAGCAGGGTTCCGGCCGCCCACACGAGTCCAACTTCGAAAGAGAGAGGGGGACAGGGGCATAGGAAGTTCATTCTGCTGAATCATGCGATTCCTCAAGCGACGAACATCCCATCGCGACATTAACCTCGGACGACTCTCCACGCACAAACAAGATGAGCCTGCGCATGCCAACCTTACTATCTGCTGGATCTGTTCGCTTCAGACATGGACAGATCAAAATAAGAAGTCGATCTGATCCCAGTTTTGGATTTTTGTGTTGCTTAAGCCTGTCCGCCCTTCACTTCAGCGATCCCAACTCTCTATTTTGCATTATTGCTTCGATCGTCATCCCAGCGGTCCGCCACAGCTCGGTATCTAAGCCTCCTGTCGAAAAGCCTCGACAGCGTGGCACTATACCACGAGCTGTTTCTTGTCTTTGCAAGACACGGTTCTCAGCGACTTTGCGCGACGGCATCGACTCACGAAACTGTTTTGCGCGGCTCGCTCCAACTACCACTTCGATCTCTCTTTCTCTCCACTGTCTTTCTGTCCCCCGTCCTCTCGGTCGTCGGACAACTCTTGAGGCCTGTTTCCATCCTTAGTACAAGCCGCGATGGACGTCGTTCTGGAGGTGGTCGATACCTTCGTCGGCGACAGGCTCTATGCCACTCTCCTGCCCGCTTATGCTGCGCTATACGACTTCCCCCACCAGGCCGCCAACGCCACGGCGCAACCACTCTCGACATGGCAGTACAAGCCCTCAACACACATGCTATACCTCGAGCCCTCCGAGGCGGCGTACATGAGCGCCTTGCCTAGAGATAACATATTTCGCCAGTCTATGTCCCTCTTTCTCATCACTTGGTATGCGCGTGTTTGGCCGTCCAGTCGGTTAGCCAGTCACTAACGTCATATCCGCCCAGGATCTTTGGAGTCCTCAACTATTTCGTTTTCGCGACCCTTTCGTACATCTTCATCTTTGACAAAAAGACCTTCAACAACCCCAAGTTCCTCAATAACCAGATCCGCCTCGAGATGAAGCAGGCCAACATGGCCATGCCCGTTATGGCCGTCTGCACCGCCCTCACCTTCGTCGCCGAGGTACGCGGCTTTTCTAGGCTCTACGACGCCTCCGAGGACGGTCCGGGGCGATGGTACGACTGGGCGCAGTTCCCGCTCTTCATTCTCTTTACCGACCTGTGCATCTACTGGGTTCACCGATGGCTGCACCTCCCCCTCGTCTACAAGCACCTCCACAAGCCGCACCACAAGTGGATCATGCCCTCGCCATATGCCAGCCACGCCTTCCACCCTCTGGACGGCTTCGCCCAATCCGTCCCCTACCACGTCTATCCCATGTTGTTCCCCTTAAACAAGCTGGCCTACGTGGCCCTGTTTGTCTTCATCAACTTCTGGACCATCCTCATCCACGACGGCGAGTACATCACCGACAACCCCATCAGCAACGGCTCCGCGTGCCATACCGCCCACCACCTGTACTTCAAGTAAGTTCCGAGTCTCGCCTCTCCGCCCCTCTCCTGCGATGGACCGATGGGACGATGTGCTGATTCGGGGGCCGCAGTTACAACTACGGTCAGTTCACGACGCTCTGGGACCGTCTCGGGGGCAGCTACAGAGAGCCCGACCTCGCCTGGCTCAACAAGAAGACCAAGATGTCTCAGGAGACGAGGGAGTCCAATATGAAGGAGATGGAGGATATCCAGAAGAAAGTCGAGGGCAACGACGACCGCCAGTACGTAACCGCCGAAACGAAGAAAAGGAACTGAGCGTGGCGACGATCGCCAGCGACCTGGTACGGACTTTTTGTGACAATACCTGCATCTTGTCACGCCTTTTGAGTGTAACATAAATGTATATATGTAAGCCGGTACATGGCGACGCCAAGCGGATAGGAGGTCGATCGTCGATGACGAACTGACTGAGAATGGATGATCTGGCGCATCCTCTCCGCAGTGAAGGAGATTAGAATGTAATGTCCAGAAACGTGGCCAGTCTTCCATGGGGAAGCACTGTTTTGGTACAGATTGAAACGAAGTGCGAGACGGGACGAGGTGCCAGTTAGAGTAGCGCTTCGAGTTATTGCTAGGCGAACCACAACAAACTAAAACCCAGTGACGCTGTCCTTTCCAGACGCTCTCCCGAAGACAGGCGGGCAAGGATGGGAAGTAAATCGACTTTACTATTGAAATCTTGAATCACACGCGCTCTACGTGGACGAACTACGCCGCAAAAACGGCACCATTGGTGATGTGGAGCATCCTGCTCCATCTCTCCATCTCCAGACTCATTCAAGCAGGCCCTTACACGTAGGAAAGCAACGCTTTAACGCCCGGTTTCTCCCAGGAACCCGCAGGATATCAGCATAATAATGACAGAATAAGGAAAGTAGTCGGTGTCGGCCTTGACATGTCGGAGTTCGGTCGCTATAGCCCGGTGTGGTGCAGCCACCGAGGGATAGAGTATGGTAGTATAGTTTGGCGTCGTTTTTCTCAGCCAGGCGAAGGCAGATCTATCATCCCCCAGATCCTTTCCTGACCCTCGCCCTAAACGTCAAGATGGGCGCATCCAGGCAGCCGACAGGTGCGGCGCGCGATCCGTTCCTTCCGTCCGACGCATCCGGGCGGTCCCCTTCGCAACGGCTCTCCCAGCTTTGTTTAGCTGAACGTCACGGCCTTGGGATCTAGCGGCCGCCCGTCAGGCCCGATGCCGTTGGCCTTGAAACGCTGCTGCACGTAGGCCCTACGGGCGTCGTCGAACTTCATGCGGCGCTTCTTCATGATCTTCAGGATCTCGGCCTTGGACCGGTCGTCGAGGCCTGCGCGGGCATCGCCCGACTCAACATTGCCGGTAAGGTCAAATGTGGAGCTGGAGAGGCCGGCTTCCACGTCGCCGACGAAGCTGGACGGGAGGCGCGAGTAGATGTAGTCGCGCCCAGGGATGGGGAGGTCGGCGAGGTGTGGTAGCCAGTGGGCGCGAGTAAAGTAGAGCGCTGTGGCGGTGACGAGGAGGAGGAAGGAGACGGAGTAGAGTACGTAGGACATCTTGGTAAGTCGAGATTCAACCAGGCCCAAGTCGCTCGGTTCGTCGGTCACTTGGTCGATGGGAGGGCAACAGTTGTGGCACTACTTGATTTGATGCGCTGACCGGTCAGTTGGTGATGAGGTGGTACCCAGCTGGGTGCAGGTGACTGACTGCTGTAGTGCAAAGTGTCCGCAATGGAAGATGAAGAATAGAAAGGGTACAGGCTAGGAAATAAACAAAAGGTCGGCAACGAAGGCGAAACGGTCAGAGACTACCGTTCGTTGGGCTTAAGCAATCATGTCGAGAGCTGCAGGCGGTCGGGCGTCGGTCATGTTTGACTCTTTGCAGGAAAGGGAAGAGAAGGGGTAAAGAAGGAGACAAAATGACGAATGCTGCCCCGTCGTATGGCTGTGGCGGCCGGGCTGCTGTTGCGTTGCGTGTGCATTGCTCTTGGGCCCGCTGCCAGGCGCAGGCCTCTCGGGAGGCCGGGGCTGCCAGCGGCCCCCATGTTTCCGTCTGACCCTGCAGGCTCATCTAGCCTTTTAGGGAGGTGAGGCCCCACTCACCAAGGCCCTCGAGGGACACCGTTCCGTTGAGACGTAAGGGCCGCGGGCGCAGAACCATTCACGGCATCAGGCGGCAAGAAGCGAGGCCGCTGACGCGAAGCGTGCCGCCCGCCAACTTAGGTGCAAGAAACAAACCTTTGGCATCACGTAAGCTGGCCCTCACCCACTCACTCCATGGCATGGGCCACGAAGCTTTCTGGGTCTCGCCTGGTTGGGAATCGCAGCAAGACATGGAATTCCCCCACCATCCGGAATCCTCCGTATACCCGGACAAAGAGGGCCTCAACGGCGAGATGTCATCGGCACTCCAAGTAACATTCGGAAGTCGCCTTTACTGATTTATCTTAAAGCCCCAGTTGTCGCCAAATTCCTCGGGGGTTACGCCGAACAACCACCCACTACCGCGACGAATCATGCGTCCGCGTCACTAAAGTCAATCTGAATGTGTTGAATTATGGGCCTGTATGAAATGGGTTATTATGGGTTATTATGGGCACTTTGGAGATAGGTTATATCGGCCGGCGTTGCCGGGCCGCTCGGCGTCAATAGGGGGACTGCCGCGGGCTTTGACCCGGGCAGTGGGCCCTGTGGAGGCCTTAGGCGCCCAGAAAAGGGGTTCTTAAGGGCCAAGTCGGGTGGCAAGGGGCATCTAGTACGCACAACGTACTTAACAACAACAATACTTAATATACACACTTTTAACCCTTTTAATCACTACCCCCGTTAATTTAACAATTAAGAGTCTTATACGCGTAAAAATTAACTATAATAAGTACTACAACGTAATTCCTACGCGCTAATTCCTATACGCCCTATAAAAATAACACACCTATAAAATAACTAGCTACGTAAATATTACCTTAAAAACTACCTATAACTAGGTCCTCTAGTTTAATTAGTTAAAATTAAGAGTAAGAGCTAATAACCTATAGGAAGTAATTAACCCTATACTAAAGGGCTTATAAGCTACTTAAATTAGCTTTACAATAATCCTTTAGAAGCCTTATATACTAAGTACTAATAACTATCTAAAAAGAGCCTACCTAGACGACGTAGCTATTAGCCTTCTACTAGATAAAGACTAAGACCCTTAAGATTAGGCTTCTAATATCTATAAGCTATTAATAGCTAAGATATCCCTTTATAAGGAGTACGAAAATAATTATAATTAATAATATAGAGAATACTATATTAATAAAAAGGTTTATAATAAGCTCCTTAAGTAGGTTAGAAGTACTATTAGCGCTAACCTTCTCCAACGCTACTACCTAGCTAATTAGGATCTTAACTCCTAGGTAAATACCCATTAGGATAATATTAGCTAGATAACGTCTGAAAGGCGTATAGTAGCTAAGTAGATATATAAAGAGATGCTTAAAAGCGTAAAGTATACACGCCTTATAAGTACTAACATACTTAAGATATAGCTTTTAAGCTAGTAGGCTACCCTTAATAAGGCTACTTTAAGTAGCATACTAAGGAGCTTTAAGGTAAAGGACTAGTTTAGAGACCTTATAAAAGGCTTTTTATATAGTTACCTTAGTAGCTAAACCTAGACTTTTATTAAGATACATAATAAGGCTATTAAGAATAATAATCTTATAGTCGCGCAGGCTATCTCTATAGTCTATAAGGCTATAACTTATAAGACGCATAAGGGTACTAGATAAAGGTAAAGATAAAGGTAAAAAGCCTATTAAAGAGAAGCCTCCTACCTAAGAGGTATATAAAGGCGTTTTTAGCCCTACTAATAAGGATACTAAGAGCCTTTATAACAAAGGTAAAGATAAAGCCTATAAAAGCCCTTAAGATAAGGCTTACAAAGCGCGTAGAGGCTTATAAAGCGCTTACTAAAGTAGTTACTAAAGGGCTTATACCTAGCACCTACGTAGTAGAAAGGGTACTTACTATACGTAGTAAATACTACTACTAGCTACTAAGTAAGAAAGATCTAAAAGTATATTACTATTACTACTTATAAAGTAGAGATAATAAGGACTTTACTAGTACTACTATAGTCTAAAGATAATAAAGACTTTACTAGCGCTACTATTATTACTATTCTAGGTAAACTACGCTAGTAGTTACATAATTACTTACATAGTAGCTAGTTACCTTATATAGTAATAGTCCCTTATAGTATAGATTACTATTAATTTATATACTTATATACCTATATATACCTTTAGATTAATTACCTTATATTAGCTTAAGTTAACTACTATGGTATGAACCTTTACTATCTTACCCCCTCTATCCTAGCTTTACTAGACTAAGAGGTAGTAATATCTAGTAGTATAACCAGGTAAATACTTTAACTATAAAATTATAAATTTTTATAAAAGTACTATATAAAATCTAAAATCCTTTATAATAACATCTTTATCTTTAAGAAACTAAAATAGCTATAGGAATAATAACTTTATAGCTAATACTACGCTAGCCTCCTTAGCTAAAGACCTTTAGCTAGAAGCCTTACCTCCTAAACTAAGTCCCTTAACAAAACTACTAATAATACTTATTAGGAGTAATAATCTATTAAGGGATATATAACTTAACTATAGGATTTATAAAGTATAGTAGCTTATAGCTTATATTTATAATAGGCTAGATATATTCTTTAGCTTATAATTTAAAATATAATACCTTTATATAGTAAAGATTTATTAAAATAAAATAATAAAGCTATACTCCTATTAAAAAGACTTACTAGAGTATAATAACTAAATAGTACTTAACTATAGTAATAATTTACTAGATAGTATAATTAATATTATAGTAAACTTCTTTTTTAACCTTAATATTTATAAGCTACTAGTTTACTATAGTTTAAGCTAAGTTAGTAAAGAAAAGAAAGTAGTAGCCTAGTATACTAATAATTCTATAAAAACTAATCTATTAGTAATATCTATTTTTTACTAATAATAAGTAAAGGCTAGCTAGAAATATAGAAATAAGTTTACGTTAGGGAATAGCTTTATTTCTAATAAAAAGAAGACTTCTAGCTTAGTAGCCTTAAACTAGTTTTATTAGTAAGGTTACTAAGAAATAAGCTACTTCAGCTAAATCTTTATAAAATACTCTAGTATTATAGGTCTAATACTAGGGGGAGAGGTTCTCTCCCTACTTTACTTATCCTTTATACTAGAGGGAGAGCTACTACAAACGTTACCCCTATGATATATACTACCTTAGCTATAAGACTTTATAGAAGTAATACTTTCTATTTACTAGGAGATAGGGGCTACTACTAGTTTTAGTATAAAAAAACCTTTAGTTATACTTCCTATTTTCTAGCTAAATATAAATATAAAAAAATTTAGTAAAGACTTAATATTCTATAACTTATTAAATATAGTCTACTATTAAAAAGTTAACTAGTAGCTAAAAGTCTTTAATATTTATAATAAAGATATTAGTAGGTAGTTTAAGCTTCTTTACTTTATACCCTTAATACTTTAAGAATAATTACTCTACTAATAGTCTTATTTCTTAGATAATAAAGACTAATAGCTTACTACTATAATAGTAAGTATATTTAGAAATAGATTCCTCTAAAGATTCTTACTATTTTAAGTAGAAGCTAATACCTAGCTACTTATAAATAAGTAGTCCTTATTTAATATTTATAAAGATTGTAAAATAAAGGTATTTGTAAGTAAGGTATTTAAATATATATAGGCTTAAGGAGACTTATTAAAGCCCTAAATGCTTATAAAACTATATACCTTACTTTATATTAAACTTTAGAAACTTATTTATAAACCTATAGACTTAGATATAGTAAATAAGTATTTACTCCTACTAGAAGAGAGAAATTACATCTTATAGGACTCCTATTACTAGTTATAAGTAACCTTAGTTATAGCTTATATCCTTAATAGTAATAAAAGTAAGGAGGATGCTAGTAATAATAATACCTCTACTATTAACTAGTAAAGTAGATATTAACGTAGTAACTAGGCGTAGTAGCCTTTCTAAGGCTACTATAGCTCTTAGTAATAAGCTTAAAAAATAATTAACTATAGCCTCTACCCCTTTATTATAATAATTCTATACTATAGAATCTATAAAAGAATAACTATAGCTATAATTAATAACTATAGGACTAGTAATATCTAAAAACGTAAGGATGTATAGCCTACTATTTAAAACTAAGTAGTATAGGTAATTAAGTTTAGTACCTCTTTAAAAATACTACAACCTAGGTAGATATTAACGCTCTTATTTATAATAGCTATATCCTTAATTAGGTTATTAACTAGAAAGAGAAGTATTATCCTAGTAACTAGTTGTTAGCCTTAATAGCCATAGCTACGTTACTACCTAGAGCCTCTAAATAGTTTAAATAGACTAATACTCTAAATATTAATAATAGTAGTAATGTAACCTAGGAGGACCTTCTTCATAAACTTAAGACTAGTTACCTTAAGATAATTATTAACACCCTAGGTAATAAACTAAAACTAACTACCTTCTAATTCTAAGAACACCTAGTTTTTATAGCTAGGTAAGTAGTAAACATAGTTATAGCCCTATCTATTAGCAATACATAGAATTAGACTTATATTAAGGTCGCTATAAAGGCTAATATAGATTTAAGTATAGAAGATATATACATTAATATAGGCGTATCTATAAAGCTAGTAAACTTAGAATAAGTATATAGGTTTGTAGTAAATCTAATTGTCGGATCGGAATCGGCACCGGAACACGGGATTAATCCGGTTCCGGAAGGAAAGTGGATAAGCGAGGTAAAAGTGGGGCGACGCCCAGCGCTGGCGAATGTGGGGCGGCAACAGCCTACACTTTCGCCTTAGCAGGCGCGCAGGCTATAGTCTATCTTAGATTATATAAGCCTAGTTACACCTATAAAGTTATTACTAAATCTGTAAATAACCTTATAATAACTAACCTTTAACTATCTGTAATATTGAACTAATACTAATTAGTGGTATCTTTGGATATTATAGACTAGTAAGGTTGCTTATTATAAAGAGATAATAGTAAGGGTAAAATCCCCCTATTATACTACCTAATAATTGTCTGTAGTAGTTTAGACTAGCTAACTTTTATCACGTCTATCACACTATTCCTAATAGCCTCTTAGATAACAATTAAGGGTATAGTTTAACTACCCCTTAATTAGCTATCTAGTAGTTAGGAATACCCTTATACCCTTACTTTTATCTATTTTAACCTCTTTGTTAATAGATTAAATAACCTCCTTAATCGAATAACCTCCTTAATTCATTACTAAAAAACACCTTCCTTACGTTAAGTTATATCACATAAAATCACCTCTCACCTACCTCCCTTCACTTTTTACCTACCCCACCTAACCTTGATCAACTTCACCTATTAACCATCAAGTCAGGATTTTCTTCCTCCATCAAACCCTTCATTAACAACCCCACAGTTCAGACCTTTCAACCAAACAAATCGTTCGTCTGCACCGTTCGTTCACTCCATTATTCAACCAAGGGAACTAAGGGATCAACAGCAGTAATTTCTCTATTAAACAAACGTATACACCCCCAACGCTTTAGCGAAGGGGAAACACCTATAATCGTAACGTTATTTAACTACATTCTTTATATCCCGTAGCTTTCCTTACTCTCACAAGCCTATTATCACCATATCAACTATACACTTAGCTAACCAACTTCGCATTAAAGCTAACAAGATAATTAATATCCTACTAAAGT
>PUHP01000730.1:1948-19140 GCA_006783085.1 Colletotrichum shisoi | reverse complement strand
GGGGGGGGGGGGGGTGTTTTGGCCGCGATGAGCAGCCAAATCCTGTCCGCCCAGCGATAAGTCTGGTACTCCGACTGGGTATCACCCGCGCATGATGCCTACCTACCTTTGAAGCTTTACGTGACTGCCAAACGCCCCTCGCGTCACAGGGAAATCATATTCTGCCCGTGTTATCGTGATGTCGAGTGTGCCTCGAAGAGGTTCCGGGATGCGGCGAGGAGATCAGCAGGCTGCCTAACGGGCGCCCGTATCGTCGATGAGGGGGGTTCTAATGGCTGCTCAAAGGAAACCCATGGAACCACCGGATAGACGGGGTTTCCGAGGCGCCAGTTGTTCCTCGGTCTGTGATGCGCTGGGCTGGGGCGAAGATATAAGACGACGTCCATGTTCCTCGTGGTGAGTCGAGAGTTTTCCACACCCTCTCGACAGTTCAACCTACCCAGGAAACCCCCCCTTTTGAAACCAAGTCTTGGTTCACCAAGAACGAGAAATCAGCACATTGATCCTCGAGTACCAAGCAGTCCGAACCTCAACGAATCCTCTTCATCACGATGGCCTCTCGCTACCCCATGCCGAAGACGTACAGTCGGCCCGCCGGGGAGAAGACCGACTCCCCCGCGTCAACCTCGAGCACGATCAAATCCCTCTTCAAGATGCCTCAGTCCTACCCTGTCGTCTCGGCTTCAGCGTCGAGGTACCCCCTACCGACGGTGTACGCCGCCAACCATAAGACAGCAAGGAGCACACCGGCGGCGGCAAGGGCACATCATCACGCGCAGGGAACGAGTAGCCCGCGGGCCTCGGTCGAGTCGTGGGATACCGTCGACCGGATCAAGGAAGAGCAGATCCGTGTCTGAGCCGGGGAGAGAGATGTTCGGACGGCAAAAGAGTCGGGGGAAGAGATGTTTCTTTTCTTCCTTTTTTTTCCTTTAAGAAGTCGCGGAAAATCTAGGTCGGATTCTCTCAAAGACACGGGAGAGTTGGAGGACAATGTAGTGAGGATCTTGGGGAAGCGAAGAGCGTCGTACTTTGTCTGGATGAACGGTCGTTTGCAGCTGCTTCTTGTCACATTCTGGTCCCTGCGTTAGCCTTGAACAATCATTACACGATTTACCATGATTGACGAGACGACATGCAAGTGACTCGGCAGGGCGTCGTATCATTCATTGTCCATGTTGCCGACAAGACCATGTCCTCCCTCGGAGCCCTTGATCGCTTCGGCGTGGGCTAATCAATGCCAGGGTTTCTCGGCCGCGCGGACTCGACCCCTTTGTCTCCATCCCGGCATGTCTGCTGGATCCGGTTGACAAACCCTCCGGCACGGGACACAAGAGACCCATTGTTGGAACCGACAACCTGATGAGGGAATCGCTTCCATTGTTCGCTCAACTTCTCGGGCGACTTCTACCGCTGCCGACTCGGGGCGTCTTCTATCCAAGCATTGTTCGGTTTGGGACTTTTGAGAGAGAGAGAGAGAGAGGGAGAAAAACATTGAAAACAAGCCCGGCCTTTGGCTTGCCCTTGTCACCAAAACGACAACAACAGATGCCGTTGCGCACATAAGAACACCACAATTCCTGCCGCTCACAAGAAAACAAGTACTTCTTTGCCCATCGTCGCCGTATCCTACACGTTTGCAAGCGGGCTTCGAAGTGCGAAGCCAACATCATCAAACTGAACCCTCGCTCGCCGCCTTTTTGCATCCTGCTCCTGAGAACCCCCCCCCCCCCTTCCCGGGCGCAGCCGCAGTCATGTGCATCAAACACTCCCAGTTCTACGAATGCCCTGCGCAGTCCCACGACCCCCCCAAAAAGCACTGCGTCAGGACAAACATCCTCTGCTCTCAAGTCTTCCCGTGCCCGGCGCTGCAGTGGGAGAGGCGCGTCAGCCACTACGACTTCATGTGCCCGGGCTGCTCGGGCGAGTCGCCCGCCGTGCCGCGGAGCATCCCCATCGGCGACGAGTGGGCCCGCGACGAGCTGCAGGACGAGGCTTGGGTCCAGAGCTACCTGTCCGAGTACTGCCACTCGGTACTGCTCTGGGTCCGGAGCCAGTGGGACGACGACGCCGGTGGCGTCACGGAGACTGAGATGGCCGAGTCGTGGTTCAACGCCTTCTTCATGGAGCGCCGGTGCAAGGAGAAGGACCACGGCGTCGGGCAGTGCCGCTGCGACGCCAACGGGCCGCTGTCGTACTTCTACAACCCGACCGCCGCGGCGCGCCGGCACCTGACGGACATGGCGGCAGACAAGTTCGAGAGGGACGCGCGCGTGCAGAGCCCGGCGATGCAGGGCGTCTTCACCAACCGCCACATCGCGCTCTCGGCCATGTGCAGCGAGAAGAACCTCCACTTCACGGACGGCATCGCTCGCCAGCCCTTCTTTTCGGAACGGGCCATCAAGCGCCGGCGGAGGATCCTCCAGGACAGCCTGGACCGCGCCTCCAAGACGGCGGAGGCCTTGGTGTTGCAGAATGCCGAGTCCGCCAGGTCCGGCGGCGGATGGACGGCCGCGCACACGCTGGAGATGACCCACGTGTCGAAGCGCGCCAGTCTCGTCAGGTTCATGGGCGAGGTCCTGCTGTACGACAGCGGCATCTCCAACAGCCGGCTCAGCCTCGCGGTGTCGTGGCTGGTCCACATCATCCAGGTGCCGGCGTGGCGCACGCAGTCCAACGTCGAGACCCTGGAGAAGCTCGCGCGGATCGCCAACTCGACGGATCAGGCGCCGACGCCCGCGAAGCCGTTCACGTGCCTCGTCCAGCTCATCCAACAATACTACTTTGGCAAGCGCGCCGACTGGAACGGACACGTGATGAAGTACAAGGCGCGGCGGACCCTGTTCGACGCCGTGACCCGGCCCGTCGACGCCGGGAGGGATCTGAGGAATGCGCAAGGCAAGGCCCGGTGCCCCATCTGCAGCGAGTGCTACTACAAACCGCCCATGGTCCTCCCCCAGAATCCGCATCCGGGCGTCAACATGTCCGTCCACGGAGAGCCGGCGTGCGAGATGAAGGACTGCGGGTGTCCGTTTGGGCGGCGTTGCCTGTTCAAGTGGATCACAGACAGGAGAGCAGAGGGAAAGGAGCTCGAGTGTCGGAGCTGCGGCAACGACTTTCCGGCCGTGGAATATGGGCTAGTGGAAGCCAGCACGGGGTATTCGATCAGGAAGGATCACCCTGGTGAATTGTAGTTGACCGAGGACATCGAGCGGGCGGTCTCTCCCAGGAGTCTGTTCTGTCTGGATGAGGAGTGGTGGATTCGGTACCACGTCGGTTGGTAGCCGAGCAGGAGGATGGCGTTTGGGGGGGGGGGTTGAGTTGAGTCTTGTAAATCGGTAGCTTGTCGACAGGGAACTTGCCCCGGATGATCCTAGCGATTTCGAGTTTACGTGAGAGCAGATGAGTTCACTGGTTAGTGTGTATGCCATGGACCATCTCGTTGGACTCGTGGAAGCATGTTACACAGTCCCTGACTTCAGTCCAGATTACTGCATCCCGTTTGCTGTCGAGTCGCCCCGACTGTGCTCTAGTGACACTAGCCCCTCCCTACCTAGCCAAAAACTCGGAAATTCGGAAATTCGCTTGAATCCAATTTTCGTCAAGCTTCCCAGACTCTTCCCGTTTGCATGAAACGAAAACTCGTGATTTGTACGACATGAGCCATTCGGGTCGGAAAGGTCCTTCGAGCTTGTCTTCGCGGACTGGCCGGAGATGTGGCTTCGAGGCACATCAGCCGAGAAAAGCGAGACGATGGATGGTATGTGAAATTAACCTGCAAACACAGAGATCCGGAAAACTCCCTCGAAAAGCTGCCGGGATAGTCTGGACTCGTCAGACACGCGGGGAAAACGTCCATTCATGGCTGGGCCAGGGTGCAACGAGGGCGTCATGTGGCATGGCGTGTCTCAGGCCCACAAGGGAGAGACGGGGCTTGGAGTCTGGAGAACCCGGGTACGAGATACCGTCGAGAAGCACGAAACAATACGAGACGTTCAGCCATATCTGAGGGTAGGCGAGGCGGTCGTTGGGCGGCGATGGCAATGTGCCTTTGACGGAGGTGTGTAAGGTTAAGCCGGCCTGTCATTGACTGGGGATGAAAGACCCGATATGGGTGGCGTTCGATACCAAGAGGCGCCGCGACAAAGCCACACCGTCGGGGTCTCATGTAGGGGGTCGCGGCTATAATAGGCGGTTGGTTGGAAGGAAAGATGACGATGGCCGTTTCAGGGTGGGATGTCGGATGGAAGAGGAGGATGCTGGGATCCTGGAGGAAGAAGAAGAAGAGGAAGACGCAGACGAGAAAGAAGGATAACGAGGTACGTACCGTCTGCAGATGTTCCAGTGTGGAATAGCGAGCCAATGGGAGCCGTCTTCTCTTCCGAGTGGGACACGCAGACGAGACCTCGCTTGATTCGCTCGCTTACTTAGGCTAGTGCATCCTGCCTGAAAAGGGACGAGAGTACGTACGGAGCAGGAAATCGGCGTCCCGGCCGGATGGATAACATGACCTGCTTCGCTTATTGCGCCGCGCTGAGTCGTTCTTTTTCCGTCTTCCACGGGGGAGGAGGGCTCCATGATGCAGCATTGCAGCATTGCAGCATGCAGCACGGAACGGCGGCGGGTTTCTTCTTTGTCGCCTTCTTTTCGATCGGAACGAAACAAAACAAAACAAACCAAAACAAAACAGCCATCCCTTGGTTGCTCTTCTACATTTCGCCTCCCTGGCTGCACAGGTACATAACATAACCACGACCATAACCACGACGGCGCGCTTGGCGTCCCTTGCCATAGCCAACAAACTACCTATACACACAATGGCGCAAACATCGCCATATGCTTCCATGGCCTCCCTCTCGGTCGCCAAGTCGTCGGACCAAGCAGAGACATTGATCGCCAAGGGCCGTCGTCCTGTTGCATCCATCTCATCTGACATGAGCAACTGCGACCACTCGGCACTCACATGGCCCCACGTTGCATCGGCCACGCATCCGCATACGCTGCCATGGCCGTCCAATAACTTGTGGCACAGAGTATACGGCACGCGATGAAACTTGACGGCTCGCGAACCGAAGGAAGCTTCTTCGATGGCCTCCCCTTAGGCTGACAGAAGCGGAATGCCGGGATGCCGGGATGCGGTTCTGCAACATCTCCGACTAACTGGCAAATGACAACTGACAACTGTGGGATGAATGATGGATGGAGATGGCCGGGTGCACCGGCCACCAACGACAGCAGCACATGCTCAGACAGTGAGAGTGACAGGACGAAGAGAGAGATGGAGAGATGGAGAGAGAGAGCGTCCGACAGTTGCAATTCGATGACGACGCCATGCCGAGCTGCGGTTGCGGCGGGGGCCCCCCCCCCCGGCCTTGCAAACACGCCGTTCGAACCGCGGCTTGTTCTCGCTCGACGAATCAATGATGACATGCATTTCCGGTCCACCACATCTCCCACTCGTTCCGGTCCTGACATAACGCGCAAACAGATGAACAATAACGACAAACTCTTGGCCCGATTGTTGTAGTATCTAAATCATCTCACCGCTCGCAGAGCACTCCCATTCACACCAAGCCAAGCCACTCACTCTCGTGCTACACACCAACAAGACAATACACCAATATACCAGCAACAATCACCAGCACCAACGCATCAATACTCGGTACACACATACACACATACATACACACATACACCAACCAATACAACATCAACAGGACGCGGCTTGCAGTCTTGTTCTCGTACCTCTGCGCCGACCCGAAGGCTGGACCCGTCTCGTTGCAGCAGCACACTCGCATTAATCACTGCTTGGTATTGCGAGTGCGGCCTTTGGTGCATCTCAGTCCGTCCGCTGCGGCCGTACCGGGCCACGGTTTTCCCCCTTTGAAACGGCGCATGATAGTCCACCTTTTCAATTGCAACATACTTACTTTTCCACGTTGGGGTATCCGTACATCCATCGGCTCTCGCCAGTCCACTCACTCGCTCGCCTCCATCACGGCGACACACGCTCATACGTCCGTAACCGACTTTTCACCGTGGATCCTGCACCCCCCGACGACCGCCGGGAATACTGACACTTTCCGATAGTTCACCCGTCTTTCCCTTCGCCTCCTCGCCTCCTGTAAACGAGAACTTCCCGTGCTCTCCACCGTCGTGCGTGCCTGGCGTCTGCATGACAGCTCCGAGAGGCGCACATTCCCACGCGGTACGGCGCACCCGTGGTTTGCTGGACGCTGGCGCTTGCACACCGTCCCGTCCCTTGTAAGCTGAGACCCTTCACCGTCGCTTTCTCTCTCTCGCACATCTCACCTACGATCTACTTAAAAAGATCGCCATCCTCGTCACTCTTTTCCATCTCCCGCCCTGCACCTTGCCAAAAGTTCATATCAAAGTACGCAACCAACTTGGCCAATCGCTGACCCGTGAACATGGATTGCTAGACACTTGGGTGTTTTTTCTTCGTTTTTTTTTTCTTCGTTAAAGAACTGTAGCTGCAAGCCGCGACTTGACCGGTCTCGTCTCACTCAATACTCACCTCACTCACTTCACTCACTTCACTCACCTCGCTCACCTCATCGAGTCTCACCGAGTTTCACCGAAAACTGCCACAAATTGCTAGCTGTTTCCGGCTCTGTGTCTACAAATTCCACAAGCAATTCGCTCAACTTCAGATCCGGCCAAAGGAGGGAAAGGAACACTTAACCCTCGGCATTCCGCTTAGAAAAAGGGCACTACCAAAAAAAAAAAAGATGTCCACCACAACCATCACGACTTCTTCTGCACCACCAATCGCCATGACCACCGAGGCCAAAATCCCTGCGAGGACGGTGCGGCGAACAGCGCAGGATGAAGCGGCGGACCTGCAGATGTTCAAGGAGAACAGGCTGAGAGCGCAATATGATGAGTGGCCCAATGAAGCAGGCGTAGGTCTCTCTCTCTCTCACTCTCTTCCACTCTCTCCCACTCTCTCTCTCTTTCTCCCACTCTCTCTCACCTTTCGCCTCCCCATCGCCATCTACATGTGCCCTCATGACGGTGTATCACCGACTAACACGAAACAGTTCGACGGCCTCACCGAGGAACGCGGCCCCATCGAGCTGACCGTCCAGGGCCACATTCCCGCCTGGGCCGCCGGCGCCCTCTACCGGACGGGCCCCGGAAGCTGCAAGGTCGAGGACACCCCCAAGGGGACCTATTACGTCTCGCACTGGTTCGACGGCTTCGCCCACACGCACAAGTTCGACATCGTCGCCCCCTCCAAGGCCTCCTCCCCCGCCCACGGCCGGACGCGCGTGCTCTACTCCTCACGGCGCCAGTGCGACGAGCTGGTCGCGTCCATCAAGGCCACCGGCCACCAGAACCGCTACACCTTCGGCCAGAAGGCCGACCCCTGCATCGGCATCTTTGGCAAGTTCATGGGCGTCTTCTCAAAGGGGTCCGGGCCCAACATCTGCGTCGCCGTCAGCGCCAACGTCCCGGGCTTCGACAGTGACGGCGTCAAGGAGAAGATCGGCGAGGAGGAGGAGGAGGAGGAGGAGGACAAGCGGAGTGACGGCGAAAAGAGCGACGGCACACCGGGCCAGGGCTCTTCTGGATCGGGCCACCGCAACCGCGTCCGCAGCCTCTGGCTCTCGACCGACTCGAGCCCGCTGCAGGAAATTGACCCTGACACCCTCGAGCCCGTCGGCATCGCCACCCAGGACAGGCTGCATCCGGACCTGACGGGCCCCATATCGTGCGCGCACGCCCAGCGCGACCCCGAGACGGGCGACATGTACAACTTCAACCTCGCCCTGTCCATGACTTCGACATACCGCGTCTTCCGCACGAGCGCGGCCACCGGCAAGACGGACATCCTGGCCGCCATCTCGGGCGGCGACGCCAAGCCGGCCTACATCCACAGCTTCTTCCTGACAAAGTCCTTCGTCGTCCTCTGCATCCCCTCGTCCCACCTGGCCTACCGCGGCATGGCCGTCCCCTGGCAGCGCAACGTCCTCGACGCCATCGTCCCCTTCGACCTCGCCAACCGGTGCAGGTGGTACTTTGTCGACCGCCTCCACGGCAAGGGCGTCGCGGCGTCCTTCGAGACCCCGGCCGGCTTCTTCTTCCACACCACCAACGCCTTCGAGGAGCCGTCCGCCGACGGGCCCGGGCTCGTCGACGTCTTTTGCGAGATCTCGGGCTACCAGAACCTCAACATCCTCCGCAACCTCTACTACGACGTCCTGCTCAACCGCAACGACGCCGCCACCAAGTTCTGGACCGAGAAAGAGCGCCTCCACAACGGCTACGTGAGCCTGCAGCGGTTCAAGTTCCGCCTGCCGGACCCTTCCCGAGAAGCACCAGCACCAGCACCAACACCAGCACCAACACCAGCACCTACAGAACCCGAACTCCTCGTCTCGATCCCCGCCCCGCACGCCGGCGAACTGCCGACCATCAACCCGGACTACCTCACCCGCCGCCACCGCTACGTCTACTCGCTCTCGGACCGCGGTCTCAGCACGCTGCTCGACACCATCGTCAAGACGGACGTCGACACCCGCGAGGCCCTCATGTGGGAGTGCCCGCGCGCCCACACCCCCGGCGAGCCCATCTTCGTCCCGCGGCCCCCGACGGCGGCGGCGGCGGACGGCCGCGCGCCCGTCGTGGCCGAGGACGATGGCGTCATCCTCAGTGTCGTGCTCGACGGCACCACCCAGCGGAGCTACCTCCTCTGCCTCGACGCCGCGTCCATGACGGAGCTGGGCCGGGCCGAGTGCGACTTCGCAGTCGGCATGGGGTTCCACGGCATCCACGCGCCCTCGGGCCCGGGCATGGGGTGATTTGGGGTCGCCTGCATCTCCGTCTCTCTCCCCCAGCTGCGACGGCACTCAATGATGAATGAATGAATGAATGAATGGAACCTCTTTTTTGTTTGGCATCATTTATTTTACAAAAATGCTTTGGTCTTTGGATAACGGGCGTTGAGGACGTGACGGGCGAGCGTACCCTTTTTCTTTTTTTTTTGGGCACCCCATGCACTGAGCGGCCGTCGCGGGGGCATGGAAGAGCTGGTATCGGGCGTCCTTGGACCATGAAGTTCCCTGTTTCGCGTGACGTCCTTTGTTTACTGCCCCCCCCCCGGGCTACATCACATCCATCCGGTTGGTTTCGTTTTCCTGCTCTTGTTGCTCGGCAGGCGTTTGTCTTCTGCGAATAGGCGACTGGCGCCCAGGAGTTTAAGCCGCCACGGATTAGACCCATCTGTCTTTCCACGTAATCCTATGTCTTCGGCCAGCTCGTGACATACCACAAAGCTATTGAGGGCCGGTTTAGGGAAACCTTTTTCATCTTTTGTAGAGAAGAAAAGAACACTTTCTAGCCATCCACGCACATGACAAGTCATACAGCGTTTGTTCAACATAGAGGAACAATAGAAAATATATTTAGGAGAATGCACCATTCTGGAATGCTTGCTGTAGTTGTAAGTAAATGGTCGTGGCACCCACGATCTGGGACGCCTTGCTGTGCTGCCAGCCCTACCTCGATAACCATAGGCGGCCGGCTTTTGTATGACAAAGGAAAGAAACGGAATGACGAAAGTGAATGCAAGCGCGGCGTAAAGCAGCAGGGTATCTCCAGCTCTCTCTCGCTCTCTCTCGCTCTCTCTCTCTCTCTCTCTCTCATCCTCCACTAAGCCTAAAGTGCCTCAACGCCGCGCGTGTGTTTGTTTACCCAAAAGAAGAACTAGAAATAAAATCGAGAAAACAAAGGAGAAAACTAGCGCCTCTGCCCCTTGAAAATGCTGTGGAACAATCCCTCATGTCAAAATATGCAAATGGAACTAACTCGTCCCCCTTTCCCAATCACTCCGCTAGACCCTCGCGCAGCGCTTCGACATCCACTGCGTCGGGCGACACCTTGCTCGGGGGACCGCGGCGTTGGTGAGCCGCCAAGTATTCTTGGAACCCGGGAATAGCGCCGGGCTGATTGATGCCCGGCGCTCGAAGAAGGTCTCTCTCCTTCTCCTTGTCCTTTCCGCTGCGCTTGGCTGGCGTCGGTGTTGTTGGCGGTGCCGCTGTTGGTGTTGTTGGCGGTGCCGCTGTTGGTGTCGTCGCCCGGGATGCCGATGCTGCTGAGCCTCCAGTCCATGGCCGCCAGCTGACCCATCTGCCTAGGCCGGCCGAGTTTTGGGAATGCCGAGAATATGTGCTCGATGGCGATGCGCTTCGTGGAGGGGTGGACACCATCCTCGAAAAGGGTCGGCCCGCGAGACTATCGCGCAGCAAAGCGTCGCTACGCTTGTCGCTGCCCCGTGATATCGTAGACCTTGCCGTGACGCCGGTAAACACGGCATCGGCCCCACCCAACGGGCGAAGCGTCAGTTGACTCGGCCTCACTTGAAGAGTGTGGATGTCCAGCCCGCCTGACAGGGACATGATGGACTCGTGAGAAACGGCGCGATGTAAACGTCTCTGTGGTAGTTCCTCGTCTTTGGAGTAGGAAAGTTCCGTGTCCGTCTCTGTTTCCGTCTCCGTCTCTGGATGGTCGTCGTTGGGCGTCAAAAGACCTGGCACTTCCTCCGAAAAATTCTCCTCTCTTTCCTCCTCGATCGTGCCCGAAATATGTTGCGACACATGCAAAGTGGGCGCTGCCGGCGGCGCCGGCGAAGCCACACTGAGAAGCTTGGAGGGCACGGAAAAGCTCCGGGTTGATGCTTCCGACGGGCGTTTGCTGTGGGATAGCTTCCAGGTGGGCGACGCGGGGTCCAAACTCGTTGTCGGCGACATGGGTATATCGGTCTCGAGCATGGGGCGGTCGAACATGGACAGGCGGGGATTCGATTGGGGCGAGCTGGGGACGGACGAAGGTGCAAACTCGGAAGGCTGCTCGGAAAAGACGGACCATCTGTTAGACGGCGGCACCGACACCGTCGACGTCGAGCCCTTGTGAGAGTGGGAAGCCAGGGGCGCTGTCGGCGAGGGACTGGGTCGCCACACGGCCGGCGGCGTTGAAGATCGCGAGATGCTAGCAGGTGAGAAGATGCCCGGATTCAGACTGTGGCGCTTCTTCTTGGGTTTGGTCTTTTCCGCAACGTGATAATGGTGGTGGATATGGAGCTCCTGAGAGATGTTCTGGGTCATCTCGCCCAAGTCTGGCCCAATTTCGGCCCGCAGTGTGGACGTAGCGCTTGCGTTTTGTTCGCCGACGGGCTGGTGACTCATCAGCTGGTCCCGCATAGCTTGGATCTCGTCGTTTGAGTTCAAGAGCATTTCTCGCAACTCGGCCATGCCCAGCTGCAGGTTCGCATTGTCCTGCAGGAGATCGCGGACGAAGTGAGATACGACGCTGCCGGCAGGTTTCCCGGTCGTGAGCGACTTGGCCGCGGCGGCCCCCTTAAGACGTCCGGCGGCGGCGTTGAGCTCCTTTTCCATCTCACGCTGGCGATCCATGCGACCGAGGACCTCGACATGGCGTTCACGTTCCTCGTTGGCCTCGCGCTCCATGCGCTCCAGCTGCTCCTGAAGGTCGGAGATGCCCCTCTCGGCCTTCCTCCATCGCTGCATTGCTGAGCGGGCTTCGGACTCGGTGGTGATGAGAGTGTTCTGCAGGCGTAGTTGCTCCTGTTCGAGGAGAGCAATGTGCCGTTCCATCTCCGCGGCACGGGCGGCTGCACCCTCGAGGCGGCGAACTGCCTGGTGGGACGACAGCAGAGTGGCCTCGAGGGTCTGGATGCGGATGTCGGAGTCTTGGACCGTGTTGTTGAGCATTTCGAGTTGGTCTAGCAGGGAACGGTTCTCTTCGACGGTCCTCGCGTTCTCGGCTTGCAGTTCCTCCTTTTCGTTCTCGAGCTGCTCTATGCGGGTGTTCAATGACATGCGGTCTCGTTCGGCATCGGCCATGTATGCCTCGTGGCGAGCAAGAAGAGCCTGAAGGGGGGAGGTCAGCGAGGTCATGTCGACATGTGTGGCGGCCAGAGGGAGGTGAGTGCATCTGGGGTGGGGGGGTTATAGCAGAGCATTGAGTAGGTAAGAGCAGCAAAGTTTGCGGGCTGGGACGGTGCTAGGACTCCCCATCTTGAGGTTAATGACGGGAAATGAGGAGCTGGAATGTCTCGAGAGATTGAGACGGGCTTCTGGAGCGGCGCAACAGGAATGTTCCTTGGTCGAAAAGAAAGCTAGGGAGAAGAAAATAATAAAAAAACCCCGAACGAGGACGCACCTTGCCCAACTTGGCGGCGGTATGGACATCCTTTTCAACGGTTTCGAGAACGAAGCAACTGTGCTTCAAATAGGCACAATCGTCGCGGCCGCAGCAGCATCGCATTTTGGGGCCCTCGTCCGGGTGGGGGGCAGGAGTTTGGACGAAGTCAGCCATTGTGTCGGCGTCGCGAGTTCGGGCGTCATCGGCGTCGTGGATGTTGTTTTGGGCGGTGTCAGCAAAGGTAGAGGTAGAGGTAGAGGTTAAAGTGGCGGTGTCGGTGTCGATTTCGATGTCGATATCGGCGTCGGCCTCTGTGGTGGTGTTCGGTTCTGGGTCTGGGTCTGGGTCTGGATGCGGTGGGCTTGGATCTGAACCCGGATCTGGACCTATACGGGTACCAAGTTCTGCCATCGTTATTGCGGCAGAGACGCTGTGGTGGGCAGCATGCTGAGAGCGCAAAGGCACAGGCACGGACTTCGGGGATCGGGCCTGGAATGCCGGCCGGCTTGGGCATAGAGCGAGAGCGGGGGAGACAGAGGTTTTCCGTAAAGGGACGAGATCGTGGGACTGGCAGAAAAGCGAGATGGGAGTTGCAGTTGTGCGAGGCGTGGAGGGTCGGGGGTTTATGTCGAGAAGGGTTGTGACAGTCAATGACAGTGACTGCGACGGTGGATGACGGGTGGGTGTTGTTGTGTTGTGTGTATCGATTTGTTTGGCTGCCTCTGACGCGATTGGAGGCCAGCACCAGCGGACCTGCAGCAGAGACCAGGGACTGAACGAGTTGTCTATCGCGAGGGGCGCCTGTGTAGTGTAGTGATTCTGTACTGGTACTGCCTGCAGCACAGGCGCGACTTTGGACGGGGATTGGTGTGTCTTTGGTGCCTTGTTACTGGACGAGACCGGCCCTGGACAGACTCGACGCTCTGCAGCAATGGAGGGCGACAGGGGATGACCCAGGCTGGCGGGGGTCGACTGCAGTTACTTTGGAGAGCATGTGGTCCGAGCCGAGATTGGACTCATATAAGATAGTGCAGGAATAAGAAGAAGAAAAAAACAAGGATGAAAAAAAAAAGAAGGAAAAGGAAAAAGAGGGAGGAGATGACGGCAGAAGAGATAGCGACGAGGTCGGGATAATGCTGTGCTACTGTAACGCGGTCACTGGTGGTATAGTGGTTATAGCCGTAGGGACGCAGGTCGTAGGAGGAGAGAATTGCTTAGGTTGGTCGGGGCGCACTGAAAGACGAATTAAGGAAGAAGAAAAAAGAAGGCGACAAAAGGGAGAGACCAGATGACGATGTAGGGATGGTTATTCTCAGGGCGAGGATGAGGGGTGAGGATGAGGGGCAAGGACGTGCGGGACGGTAAATGAGATGGGATGTTTCGACGAGGGGATGGGACGCGACGGCTTGGAGAGAGGAACCGCTAGGGGGGACAGACTCAGCAAGTCGGCAAGGACAAGAGGGACGACGAGACAGAAGGCGGCTGTGATGGCGATAGTGGTGGTGGTTGTTGTCTTTGCTGGTACCGGTACATGATGTAGTGGCCATTCCTGTATGTGTGTGCTACACCCAGTTCGTTGTCTTTTGTCCATCTTTCCGTAGGAACCTCTTTCTTTCTGTCCTTTTTATTTTTATTTCATTCTTTCTTTCTTCATTCTAATTCCTTCCTTGATTCTTTCCTTCCATAAAACCGCTGGGAAGGAACAACACTTGCGTCAAACCAAACCAAACCAAACCAAACCGGTGCAAGTGCGTCCTGCCCAAACAAGCCCAATATGCCGTCCAAACCAGGAAGCGACTCCACTATGTACCCGCCAATCCAGGAACGCCTCCAGGAACAGCTCCACCTGCGCCCAAATTTGTGAAGCCTGCCTTTCTGCCCTGGGCGTGAAGTATCAGTCAGGTACGTACCCTCGCCTCAAAACCCAGGCACTAGGTACCAAATCAGGTAGGCATCTACAAGTATTCTATCTATCTACTCTGTACGGATAGGTACCTTGGGTATTCGTGGGATCTGTCTACAATGACGACAGCCCAGAGAAGAACAGCATGGTCACGAGTTGTGAGGCGCGCTGCACAGCTCTTCGGCCAACACACCATTCAACACCCCCGTAGTCGGGCCCCATCAAGCTCTTCTCGTCTTCTCAACTGACGCATACCACACTAGGTACTCCGAGGGAAGGGTCCTCATACCCCAAGAGCCGATCGCCGTCACCCGGCTTGGGATGTGCCCGCAAACGACTTCATTCCTGAATCGGGATGGATATGCACGCGACGTTCGAGCCGTGCTATCACAACAAGCAAGCTTTTGATCAACCCCTCTCCACGCTGTTGGACAAGTACGGAGGTCCACTCTGGTTTTCTTCCATGGCACTGGGGTTAGAAATGAAGCTGACTGATGATCCATATCACAATTAGGTACCTGAGCAAGTACATTGAACGTTGCCAGCACATCCCCAAGGTACCTGCCTACCCTTCCATAGGTACCCATGTAGGTAGGTACCTACGAATAGATACTCGCCCCGGGCTGCAGCCAGCTCACTCGGTGGACCGTCCCGCTGCACCACACCGCTGTGGATCCCCCGGCCCGGCACACCCACCGCCTTCGGCTTCCGACAGATGCCAAACTCCATTCATCACTGATCACTGCTGCTCTCTCAACAACACGGTCGCCTCATCCCCGACCTCAGCAACCGTCCAATCCCCGGCCACGGCTCTCCTCCCCCCTACTACACTGCACAACCGCCGGTGACGAATGGCCGAACCGTCAACGGGGGGCACAATGTCATCACCCGACAAATCCGCCCCTGCGCCTGCGCCGCCAGACGCCAGCAAAACCGTTGTCCGCGGCGCCTCCCTCCTCATCGTCCTCCAGATCGGCTCCCGCGCCGTTACCTTCATCGCAAATCAGCTGCTCCTTCGCTTCCTGACCGCCCAGCTCCTCGGCGTTTCCACCCAGTTGGAGGTCTACTACCTCTCCGTCCTTTTCTTCGCCCGCGAGAGTCTGCGCGTTGCTGTCCAGCGCCAGGAAACCCGCCCCGCTTCCACCCGGAAAGCGGACGACGACCCCAATGCCCGCGTCGGCCGAGAGAGCCAGGCCGTCGTCAACCTGGGGTACCTCGCCGTCATGCTTGGCTGCTTTGTCACTGTTGGTCTCGGATGGCTTTACCTCTCGTCCGCCGATGAGTCGACCGTCAAGACCCCTAACTTCCTCCTCGCCCTCCGCCTGTATGCCTTCGCCGCCGTTTTGGAACTGTTGTCGGAGCCCTGCTTCGTGCTCATGCAGACGCGTCTGCAGTTTGGTACCCGTGCATCCGCCGAGTCCATTGCCACTTTTCTGCGCTGCGTCATTACCTTCGGCACAGCATTCTGGGCATCAAATGCCGGCATCGAGTTTGGCGTCCTCCCTTTCGCCGTCGGCCAGCTCTCCTACGGTGCCAGTCTTCTGCTTGTCTATCTCTGGGCCGGTACCCGCCTGGCCCGCGTGGATGGTTTCTCAGTCCTCCCAAAAGCCCTTGGGTCAGGCGGCCAAGATTATGTCGCCTCCTACTTTTACCGGCCTACAGTCAGCCTGGCGTCCAGCATGATGGCCCAGAGCCTCGTCAAACACGTCCTCACCCAGGGCGACACCTTCCTGGTCTCCATTCTATCGACGCCAAAGTCGCAGGGCGTGTACGCGCTGGCCAGCAACTACGGCGGCCTCCTCGCCCGGCTCGTCCTGCAGCCCATTGAGGAGAGCAGCCGCAGCTACTTCAGCCGCCTGCTCTCGTCCCAGGACACGAAGACGAGGCCCTCCAAGGAGACGGCGCTCAAGGCGAGCCAGCATCTTCACACGTTGCTCAAGTTCTACCTGCTGCTCTCGTCCATCATCGTGAGCATCGGCCCCGTCGCCGCTCCGCCGCTGCTGTCTCTCGTCGCCGGCCAACGCTGGGCGAGCGAAGGCGCCGGCGAGGTCCTCGCCGTCTACTGCTACTACATTCCCCTGCTCGCCATCAACGGGGTGGCTGAGGCCTTCGTCGCATCCGTCGCCTCCGAGGCTCAGGTGCACCGCCAGTCGGCCTGGATGGGCGCTTTCTCCGTCGCCTTCGGCTCGGCCGCCTTCTTCTTCATGCGCATCATGGACCTCGGCGCCTCGGGCCTCGTCTACGCCAACTGCATCAACATGCTCTGCCGCATCGTCTGGAGCCTTGCATTCGTCAAGTCATACTTTGCCCGCCTGGAAACGCCGTTCGAAATCTTTGCATTACAGCCCAACGCCGTTACTTCTATCATCTGTCTATCGGCACCGCACCTCATCCGGCGGGTGACCGGTGTGGCCGCGCGCGCGTCCACCTCGTTCAAGGACCTGGTCGCCATCGGCCTCGCTGCCGTGCCCGTCGTCCTTTTGATGTAAGTCCCCCACCCCCATTTTAAACCCTGCTTGTCTTGATGGTAGTTGTCTCATCTAACATCATCTATAGACTTTTCGCCGAACGCAGATTCCTACTGCAATGTTACAACTCGGCCCGCAGACCAAAGACTGCATAGGCACGCCGTTTTCTCCTTTGTTTTGTAGAAAGAAGGAGAAACCACACAGGGAGCTCAAGTTATAGACAGTTTTGCAACCAAACATCAGCGCAAAAATAGAGAGAAAACAGATAAAATCAGTCAAACACGATCTTGGTCGCCTTCTTCGTCATGTCGACGTCCTTGAAGAAGGCGCCGTAGGTGCTGTGAGCCTTCTTCTTGACGGTGGTGCCGAACTTGAAGAGCTCGTCAGGGACGGGCTGCTTGGCACCCTTGAGGATGTTTATCAAACTGAGTAGTAGATGTTCCGTTAGTGACTTGTTCTGGTTGATCATTTCCACAGTGACAGATGACAGTGACCACTTACGATCCAGAGTGCGCCTTATCGTGCTCGGTGAAGAGCGTGATGGCCTCGCCAGTCTTGCCGGCACGGCCGGTACGTCCGATTCTGTGGACGTAATCCTCAATCGTCAAGGGGAACTGTCGGGGGGGGGGGGGGGG
>PUHP01000729.1:4725-15011 GCA_006783085.1 Colletotrichum shisoi | reverse complement strand
GGGGGGGGGGGGGGGGGGTTATGCAACGGGGGAGGACAGCCGATCCTTCTGCTGTGGCGTTTTCGTAGCTTAATTCGACATCCCTTCCCCGAGAAGCGCGCAGCTCGGCACCGTTTTCGCTTTTTTGTGTTGGCCTGAAAGTTCATCGATTTTCTCTGTGAATTCCCGAGATGCCCCCTGTCCATCCTCTTGTTCCGCAGTCTTTTGTTCCGCTTGGTCGCGCAAAAACTCCTTGTCGGTGCATTGTACAGCGGCCCTCGAGGAGGGGGGGGGGGATTTCTTCCTGCGCGATCTGCCACCTCTGCGCCCGCCGGGGCTTGTGTACGGCGAGGTCCTCGCTCTTGCGGCGCCGGTAGCTGGTCGTGCCTCGAACCAGTGGCATCGGAAAGAGGCACATACCTGACAGTTCACCGTCGCGCCTGTCAAGTATCATTCTGTTTCGTTTTCCTGTCTTTCCAATATAATACTAATTTACGCCTCGCGAATGGTCAGTCCGCCCTCATGTCCGCTGTTGTCTGCCCACGAGAGGTGGCTACTTGGGCGCGGTCCTCGGGTCCATGGTTCTCGAAATGAAAGATGGGACCTGAGTCGATCGGATTAGCAATTCATGGATGACCACCCCGCGCACAAATCGAAGCTCGGCCACGAATCTGACAATGTTTTCAAGGTCTCGCACTTTTTCACGCCCTCATCACGTCCAGTCTGTGCCGGTGTATCAATATACGTCGCTCTTCCATCACGTATCAACATCACAAGTCATCACAGGGACTCTCAAGCTCTCGGTCCAATGTTCTTGATTCGTGCCCATCGTAAACAGTCGTTGCTTATTATGCCATAACCCCCCCTCTATCCACTTCGGTTACTGTTGACCAGCTTCATCCTTTATGTACTGGTCCGCCAACTTCAGCCAAGATCTCGCTATGTCGGAGACGGTGCTCGAAGCTGATCTCGTAGCTAGCTAAAGCTGAGACTATAGCAACGGAAGGCGGCGCGACAAAGCCGTTCGGGGTCTCCTGGGGCCGCTTGGTGGGCTCCTGCTCAACGGCCATGCTCTTCTTACTGGCCGGCCGACCTCTCAGGCCAGACTGGTCCGCAGGCGGAGGTTACATGCCTGGGTCTCGGTAGTCGGCGAAGCCGGGCGAGGGAGGCGCGCTCGGGGGCGGGGGGTAAACGCTTCTCTCGTCACCGTTGACGAAATCATCCGGACCAGACCAAGTGTCAAGCGCGGGATGGAAGCTTTCGTCGTAAAAGCTGGCGAAGTTGGCCGGACCGAACTGATTGTTGGCAGGTACGGAGTAAACGCCTCCATCGTGGTTGATGGCAACGCCAGCCGGGCCAGGATAGGTGGCAGGCGCGGGGTACAGGCTTCCGTCCTGGTAGTTGGCGAAGTCGACCTGGCCGAACTGGGCCGCAGGCTCGGAAGCCATGACTCCGTCGTTGCTAGCAAAGCCAGCAAAACCATCAGGGCCGGGGGCATCTGTGGCCTGAGCCATCTGAACTCTGTCGGCTATGTTGAAGCCAAGAGGGGACGGAGCAGTTGTGAACTGGGCCATCTGAAGGCTAGGAAGTGTGTTGGGATCGAAATCCTGGTCGTTGGCACTGGAGATTTCGGTCCCATCAGAGCCGTTGGCATCAGACTCATCAGGGACAGGACCAGAGTTTGGACCGCCTCCTCGGGCGAGGAGGGCCTTGTCGTGGAAGCGGGCCGTAAATTTATCAACGTCAGTGCCCATGAGCTCAGTTCCCTTCTTTTGACTGTGCCATAACAAATAAAAAAGAAATTAGCTCTCTGATGATCCCATGTGTATCTGCTAGTAAGCCCTTGAAGGATAATAGGGATGGGAAAATGAAGGGGTAGAGTTGTTTACCGATTGGCCAGAGTATTTTTGCAGGCCGCACGAAGCATTGTAAGCTTCTCATCACGCGACTGGGACCCAATATAATCAGGTTTCTTCGACCGGGTGATGCAGCAGGTGCGAAGAGAACGGTACTCCAGGAAATTTGTTCTCCTAAGCTCCTTCTTCTTGGGTGGAAGGCTACTGAGGCCTTGGCGAGTCCTGACGGTGTTGGCATTGGTACTGTAGGTACCTCCCTTCCTTCGAGCATCGCCTGCCATTGTTGCTGTGGGCAGCTCTTTCTGCTTCTGCTGCTGCTCGGTGTATTCTTGATACCTTTGTGAGCTTATGTGAACTAGATGTATGTTGATGAGTCTTACTTTGTTTGGTGATACCTGATCTCTTCAGGTAGGCGTGGCTGTTGTTGCGATGCAAGTAGGTGGAAGGAAGAAAGGAGGGAGAGTGTCAGAAAGAGGGAAGGAGAAAATTACCACTCTGTGAGTGGCAGGTACTAGCTGACTGGTTAGATAGTACAGAAAAAGAAGGAGCAGGAGGTATGGGAGAAGTAGCAGCTGAGGAAGGAGCAAAAAGCGAGGGGGGTTGAAGCTGTTGAGGAAGGAACGGAGAGGAGCATCAAGAAAACACCTGAGGAACAGCCAGAATTACTCCAGCCCAAGTACCTAGAGCCTATGTAATGAGTGTTTTCAGCTATTTCATCCAGCAGTCTTCGCCTCTCGCAAAGAAGAGAATGATTACAGCCTTGCTCGTGATTTTGCTTGAGGAAGCCCCGGGTAGCGCTGATGATATCTGCATTCTGCTGCGGATACACACGCTGCGGTACTGCTCCAGATTGGTTGCCACCACGTCATGACTTTGGGTACAATTGCGAGATTCTATAACAGATATTACAAGAATGGATCAATGGGCATTGCTATTTTGAGTGATGCATTCGATACTTAGGCTGCATGTCGATAGCAAACTGAACTGGTGACGTCTTCTCACGATTTGAATCATTTCACCAGCGCGGCCAAGCGTCGAAGCAAGGAGAATGCGGGACAGTCAATTGAGACGGTTTCAATCATCATCGTCTCTTAAAAGCCGGCTAGGTAGGCGAACATCCATCGCGATGAGACCGAAGAGAAGTACCACAGCTTGGATCCGGACTGTGTCCTCGAGGAAGTTTTCATTTCAGGCTGTTACGCCCTGATGAACAGACGGGACATATCTGATTACCTCAAACAGTTTCATCGTCCATTTGGCCCATCTCCTTGCCACCACACAGGAAGGCACAAGATTTGACGGCAACCAAAGATTACATTCGATTTGTTTTCTCATCCAGAAAGACTACAAGACTACGGTGGAAAAAAAGGACCTTTCGTCGAGGATCACCGGAAAAAACGGACTTTTGAGTAATTCCTGACGACCACGAGCACAGCATTTATAACCCAGCCACTCTCGTCAAAGCGGCACACATATTGCCGTCTAGATCAGAGTCCCACCCTGCTTCCTGCTGCTGTACCGTCCAATGCAAGTTTAGATGGACATCGAAAGGAAGTCTCTCGGCATAGACTACAAGATGAGGCCGGGCCTTGATCCAATCCACCTTTCGTCAGCTCTGTGTGGCCTTTGACTCTCTCAAGACGAGAGAAACTGTCCGGTCTTGTGGTCTGAGCGTGCGAACCACAAGACGCAGAAGCGGTCCCGACCACAGCTTCATCTTCAAGACGCTGCACAAATGCTGGCCCATAACCGTTTGCAAGTCGGATCTTCATCATTGTAATGATCTGCTCAAGCTCGATGAAGACTTCTAGCACGGCATCCGTCCCAAGACAACCACCACCAGCTCTCTAGCCATCTCAACATCTGGGAATCACGACCAAAGGCCCCTCCCCTAAAAGAAGACGAGAGAGCAGGGAGTCCATAAATATCCATCAGTGCCGGTCTATGATGTAGCTTGAAGTATGCATGGTCATGAGCAAGCGGTTGTTTGGTCATGCTATCATTCGTCCGTCCACACGCCTCGATTTCGTATCGTGGTTCAGGACGATCGTATTAAGCAAACCTCAAATCTTGCTTTTTCTCTCTGGGCCTCTTTTGTATTAGGTGTCGTGAATCAAAGGGAAACCATTTCGGCCACTCCATTGTCGCAGAAGCACCATGATGTCTCATCCCTCGTCCAGTCTAGCAAAATATTGCAGCGCTTTCCAGGAGAGTCACTTATTCATCTCCAACGCGTCAGTGACATGTGTATGTGATATTCCCGTTACTTCGATCCAAGTTCCTCTCCTTAGAGGAGCTTCGTCTCTTGTCAGAGTCAAACTCGGACGGCCTCGTTGTCATGGTCGTTCATCTCATATTTCCTCACACCTGCCGGTCATTCAGCCTCAAGTTCCACCCCAACACCACGGCCTCCTCAACCTTGGATCTTCAGACGTACTTCGACTTCAATTCCATTCCAACATCAGACCGCCCTCTATCAACCTCCCCTTTAACCCTCGAGAACCCATCTCAAGCCCTCCACCATCTCGCCCTCCGCCTCAACTGCCCTCGTCAGCCCGGGCGCCTTCAACCAAAATGTGTGCGGCCACCCCCTCACAACGTCAACCCTGACCTCGATCCCGGCTTCTCTCAACCCCATCGCATAACAGACTCCGTCTGAGTACAGCGTGTCGTTGCTACACACCTGAACCCACGTCCTCGGCATTCCCCGCAACTCCTCCTCCCCGGCTCGAGCGGCATTCTCTCCAGCCCGTCTCTCGGTACGGCGCGCCTAAACACACCCAGAAGACTCGTGGCGAAGGCCGGCGATGCGGAGGTGTAAGCGTGCCGGAGACGTTCCGGTACGAAGGCCAGAGAGCTGCCGCCGTCGCTGGTCACTGGACATCGGAGGACGACGCCGTGGAAGCTGCCCCGCGGCGCGTGTTGCGACACGGTGGCGGCGAGCTGGCCGCCGCTCGAGGATCCGAGAAGGATGATCTTCGTCGCCAACGGGTGGAGCGAGCGGACGTGGACGAAGGCGTCCAGGGAGTCAGATACGCACGTCGAGGCCGGGTAGGCCGGCATGAGCCTGTACCCCACGGAATAGACAGACGCGCCTGGGAAGTCATGAACGATCCGCCTGCATGAGAGCTCTTCGCTGTCGGCTTCGCCTACGCAAAGGCCTCCGCCGTGGTAGTAGACCACCACGATCCCATGGTCGTCGGGCGTCGCCTCGGAGTTGTGGTTGAACAAGCGAAGGATCGGAATGGCGAAACCGTCAAGGCTTGACGGGACGGCCAGCTGCAGCGTCGAGACGTGCGAGAGGTGACGATAAGGCGCGTCGGGGGCCAGCATGCGGGCGTTAAGCTGTCTGCACTCTCCCGCGTAAACGGGCTGGCGATCGAGCGGCGAGGCGTACGTCTTCTTCGGGGTCCTGAGGTTCGCTTCTTCATAGACGAGCCAGGCGGGATCTAGCTGGGGTGCCTCTTTGAGGATGAGATGATTTAGCAAGTCCATGACAGGCGAACGCGGTGAGCCTGGCAGATCAAGTGAGATATGTAAAGCAATCGCATGCGAAACAATACTAAACGTCCTTACGACTTTCGCCGCCAGGTGGGAGATGAGATGTTTTTGAGTTGGCTGTTGAGCCGATGCCGTGAGTGGGGTAGTCGGTGATTCCGGGCTGTTGATGCCGCGGCGAGATCCCGTTTATCCGGTAGTAGTGCCGGGATACCGGGTGGGCGTAAGCTCAACCCCAGGCAACGCATTGTGACGAAAGTCGAACTACTCCTGCCGGCCATTCAGATGCTGGTTCGATATAATTTCAGAGGAAGCTGGGAAGAGTTTGCTGTCTTGGTGACGAGAAACTCGTTTCGCTCGGGTACTAGGCGGCGGTTGTTACCGCCGAGGTCGTAAACTCCGAACGGAAAAATTCATCCGAACAGCTACGGCAGCCAAACATTCGTCACCGAGTCCGTCAGACACCTCGAAATGACCCTCAAAGGATGTCAGAACATGCTTGGTACAAAAGGTCGATATTAGTGTCCAGTGGGTTGATTCCCTCCCCGCGGACCGATCGCCTATCTACAATGCTAGAGTACACAAAGGGAATCGAAGAGCGAATGCGTCTATAGCACCGAGAGATCGCCGAACTTCTCCTGCAGAGGGTGTTAGCATGCCGAAGCGCATCATCCGCAACGCAGATGGACCGTACCTTGTATCCCGGAACGGACCAGCGGCCCTTGGAAACGAGCTGGGAGGTCTTCTCGTCGATCGAGGGCTCGGCGGTGGCGACGTCGTCCTGCGTCCATTGTCAGCATATTCACCCGCGCAGTCTCCGCCTCGGCGGTCGAAACGTACGACAGTGAGGTCCTCGAAGGGGCGAGCGGACTCGATGTTGGTCAGGGTCTTCTCAAGGTCCTTGAGCTCGAGGTCGACCTTCTGCTTGGTGGCCTCGGCGTTCTTGACGGCCTCGACCTCGAAGGCCTCGATGGCCTTAATCTGGCGGCTGACGTCGTAGGTGGCGGGCTTGAAGGCGGTGAAGCGCTTCTCGATCTCGTCAACGACGGCCTGGTTCTTGAGGACGGAGCGGTAGTGGGCGAAGTCGACGGTCGTGGGGAGCTCCGAGAGCTGCTGGACGCGGCGGCGGGCGATCTCGTTACGCTGCTTGAAGGCCTGGAGGGAGGCGGCGGTCTGGCCGCGCAGGCCGAGCGAGGTGGTGACCTTGGCCCAGTCGAGCTTGAGAGCTGCGCTTCGCTGTTGCGGGAGGAGAATAAATTAGCTCAGGCCCGGCCTCACGGGAGCGGAACCGCGTGTGCGCTGCCCAATTGGCGCCGTCGTCGGAGATTGCATCAATCGGAAGAACGAAACAAGCGGTATTCGATAGGATATACGTACTGTGGCCATTTTGAAGGGTATGCTGAGGGTTCGGGGGAGTGCAGAGGGAGTTGCGTCGACGTGAGGTTGATGATTGACTTTGCCGAACGTAGAGCAGAGAGAGAGCCGGGATGAGCTGGGTCACATGGAAGATCACGTGATAAGCGCACGGCTGCTGCACCTGGTTGGGCGGAAGGAGTCGGTTGGAACTTGGATGGTGGGGCAGAGCTCCTTGCGAACTAGGGTTGAGCCAAAATCCGCGATCGAGGGGTAGCTGTACTCGATGTCCTGAGTCGCCATTCTCATCATGCCCCGGAATATGGAATCAATTGGCCGAGGATCATTGTTGGCGCATCGTCCCGAATTCACAGGAAAGACACGAGAAACTCCGATTATCATGACCTCTTATTGCGAAAGAGACTTTTCGGAGTCAACTCCCTGGGAATTGTACATGCCAACCCATTCCGTCCTTTTTGCCGTTGTCGAGATTTGAGAAACTATCTTTGGCCGCAGCCGTCGCTAAATACTCAGTGCCATAATCGAGTTGACGATATCGTTGTCGTTCTCCTTCAGGGCCTTGATGGCCTTCTTCCGGCTGACGTTGGCCTGGGTCATGACCAGCTCGATGTCCTTGTCCTCGATGCCCTCGGCGTCGACCTCCTCGCCGTCGTCCTCCTCCTCGTCCTTCTTGGTCTCGGCGTCGGCGGCCTTGCTGGGCTCAGCGTGGCTGTGGCCGGCGTGGTCATGCTCACCACCGGCAGCGGCGAGCTGCTGGGCGGCAGCCTGCTGGGCAGTGGCGTTGAGGTCCTCGATCTTGGCCTCGCCGAAGACGCTGGGACGCGCAATATCAGCTTCCGGACATCTCCTGCGACCCTTCACATCTTTTAACTTACATGTAGGTGTTGCTGTTAGGAGACTTGTAGACCTCGGGGCTGTTGATGACGAAAAGGATCTGAGAAAACGTGGGTCAGCCTTGTTGAACCCCCGCATCGCGCCGTGCCACCACCAAAAAGCGCCGCTCCTCCCCTTCTAATGCACTCACGTTCTTGGGGCGGCGGAGAGTGACGCGGGTGATGCCCTGCACTCTCGTCAGGTGCAGCTTCTCGAGGGCCTTGCGAGCCTTCTTCTCGTTGCGGGAGTGGATGACAGCGGTGGAGCCGGAGGGAAGGCCCTCCGCCTCCTCGCCCTCGATCTCGGAGTCGGAGCTCTCGTCCTCGTGCTCCTCGACGGTGACCTTCTTGGTCTCGTCATCGGGAAGCTCTTCAACGCGGGGGTTGGCCATTTTGCTGACTGCGAACCGCGGAAAATTGTTAGTTGCGGGGTCCTTTTTTTTGGGTGGTGGTAATGTGGTGGGAGCTAGGATCGCGCAAAGGCGCTGATTTGGCGAGCTTCGGCTTTGGTGTGTCTGTGGGAAAAAATAGGGAATTGCCAACTTTTCGCACAAAATTCCTTGCAACAAGCGCGGCTTCGTCGTTCGGGCGATTGCGTCAAAAATTCCTGCAGGGGGACAGCGTTACTTACCAAAGTTTAGAACGAGGGAATCTCGCCTCAACGTGGGGGAATATTTGGTGGCTTGTGGTTTGAAGGAGGGATCGTAGAAAATTGATAGGGTTTGCAGAACACTGACTGCAGACAGGAGCACCTCCGCCGACTGGGGTGTATTAGGTAAGCAGACAGTTGGACGGTCGGTCCCCAGTTCAGATCCCCAGAGTGCAGACGCGCAAGGTCGAAAGGGTGGGATGACATTCTGCCCATTGTTTCTACAAGGCTGAGAGAGAGCCTGACATTGTCCCAGAGTGACTTCAGTGGGCGGAGTAGCACACTCGCTGACTTCGTTGTAGGTTTTCGATGGCGAATGCAGGCAAGCATGCACGTCCAAAAGTCTCAAGATCATCAGAATTACAGTCTCTCAAAAGGAAAAACGAAAAAATCTTTACTCCGTGTCCCCGTCACGAGCCAACCAATCTATTTTTCTGATTGTGCCATGAATTCATTTTTTGTCTCTGAATTTCCGTATTTGACGCCGGTCATCATATGGTTGATGATGAATGTGACATACAGCCCTTCCAGTTACGGAGCAAAAGAGATGTGCAGCAACCCAATGCTGCGGTGATGCAGACCAAACCGGATTCCCATGCTGTCACGCTCTAAACCAGCCCCGTAGTCTTCAAAGTCAACCCCATAGACGTCCCAATCGCAAGTCCATTACGCCGCGGCCTTGACCTTGACCAGCTCCTTGCGCTGCTCGAAACGGCGCTGCTTCTTGAGGCGGAGGACCTTGAAGCGGTCGAAGTCGGTGAGGTTCTTTCTCCGCTCGATCTGGGTGCTGCGCTTGAACCAGTTGGTCTCCTTCCATTTGGCGTCGATCTCGGACTTGGCCCAGAACTTCTTGACGGTGCCAGTGCGGGCGCCGCGGGGAAGGCCCTCGACCTTGAGGGAGGAGAGGAGGACGTTGGAGAGGGAGATGGGCTGGCGGGGGACGACGAGCTGAGCGTCTGAGGAGGGGCCGTCGACCAGAGCCTAGAATTCGAATTTCAGGTTAGACTCTATTGTTCCTTCCGTTCCAAATATGCATGTGCACGCGCGCACTCTTCAAGAAAACGAATCGTATCGGGGTTGGGAGCAAGAGGTGCAGAAGGAGCTGTCGTAACGTACGCGCTTGTGGTCGATGATCTCGACGATAGTCGCAAGGCGGCCGGCGTAGGGGCTGTTGCCCTGGAGAAGGACGACACGGCCGACCTCGACCAGTCGCCACTTAGAACCCTCGATGGTAGCGTCACCCATTTTGCTGGTCGGTCTGGAAGTTGGATCGCGAGGTTAGAGATCGGTGATGCGGACTCGGAGTGGTGTTTTTGTTTGGTTGTGGGAGGGGCGCGTCGACTTACCAGACGTCGAAGATTTGCTGCTGGTTAGTGGTGATGGAGTTCAAAGTCACGTTTCGGCACGCCGGTTTTTTGTCGAGTTGCGTCGATTTCCAGACGCACAAGCTTGGGAACCTTAGGGCAAGACCGTTTTTTTGTGTCGGAGGAAGCGATTTGCCGAGGCCGATTTTATCTAGCCGTAAATGGCCTAGTGCGGCGGTCAGTGGTCGTCGCCCACCTCTTGGTTTGCTCCTGGCGTACTGCGGGTGCCCCACCAACCACAGAACTTTTTTTCAATCAGAATAAAGGTTCAGCTTGACGCGCCTCCCTCCTTATGTTTACCCTCTCTCCTTTACAAGCTTCCAGGTGCAAAATCATGCCCTCCTCGATGAAGCTGTAGTTTCAACAGCACAAGGTACGTTCGAATTCTTATCTCACCCGGCTTCGTCCCTGTTTGGAATGATGAAAACAATTTGCGATTGATTTCACTCGGTGGCCCTCTTTCGCCGGAGCGGCTATATCGTTTGAATATATGATATTCAATCTCTTACATATTCTGACCTCCAATTGACATCACCCTTCTTGTTTGATATTAATCAGGATGCACGTTGCTGACTTTGCATCCAGGTATCCGTGTAGTTCTTAGTATTATGCCAATAAACATTCCCCCCCCCCCCCCCCCCCCCCCCCCCCACCCTCCCCCCCGCCCTCCTCTCCGTTACATAAAAGATCTTTC
>PUHP01000728.1:2400-20035 GCA_006783085.1 Colletotrichum shisoi | reverse complement strand
CTTGTCCCATAGGCCAAGGCATAGACGGGGGTCCGACGACGTTGAAATATGCTTCCTTGCCTTTGCCCCGGGGAGCACGTTGGCCATCCCGCCGTTTTGACTTTACACGTTGTTCTTGGGCAATTTATGAGCTTCACCTGGGCCAATCAAGGACCGCATGACTCGGCAACTTTACCCACACAATGCAGAGAGATATGCTGTATCCAGCTTAGTGCTGCTTGCGTCGGCGCGCACCATTGTCCCGTCTCTTCCGGGAATGCTCCGACGGGCAGACGAGGCAAAGACGACGAGGCCCGGAATTCGACGCCGCTCCTTCTCCTCCTTCTCCCCCTTCTCCCCCCAGCGTCATGTATATAAAATGAAAGGCTAACAGTCTCATCCCCGTCTCCCAAAGTCTGAACACCGGGTCGGTCGGATGGCCACACACCATGTTTGCCGCTGGACTCTCTGGGGACTCTCTGGGGACTAACTCTTTGCTCTGTGCGCACACAATTATCAAAATGTAGGGTGATCATCTCCCCTTTATGATCCTTCGGTTAACCGTCTTCCTCGAACAATTCACAAAAGGTGCACTATTAGCGGAGCGCAATTAGAGATACCCTGTTACTATCCATCCGGTCGGTCCTGTTCGGAAAGAGATTTCTCGCCCTAGGGACGAAAACGTGAAAACGTGTCGGTACCTGCAGCTGCTGCCTACGGCTTCTCATGCAGGAACAACCAAAGATCTTTTTTCCAACCTTTTTTCTTTTCTTTTCTTTTCCCCTTCCCCCCTCTTTCCCGCGGGGATTAACTCCGCCAAGGCCAACAGCCAAAAGGGACAAGAAGAGGGGCAGCAGGAGCCCGTTGGGGGAACCAGAGCGCAGACGGACCGCGAGACTAAAGTCACAACAGTAAGCGCTTGCAAGGGGGGAGGGGCGGCCGCATGTGCTGGGTGACGGCGGACGCTGCGAGCTGTCAGGGGCAATAGCAGGGGCCGGCTGCTTGTTTGTTGGAGCCAAACAAGTTCATCGCAGGGTTCCCGACCCGAGAGACCTCGCGTACGTAGAATCCGGACACAATGGTGCCATTGTTGACTTTTCTCGCCCGCGGCGGCTTTCCTTATCCAGCGTAGCCATATCAGTACAGAGTACGGATACTCTGTACAGTGTGTGTGTGTGTATTCACAGTGAGACCAGGTGCGTTGTCGGGGCGGGAATTATTGAGCGCGCCCTCATCCTCCTCTTCCTCTTGCCTGAGTCGCATCTCCCGTTTCCATTGGGTCAATTTCGTCATTCGGATGGCAGCTGAAGTGTTGTTGTCTTCCCCCTCCCCCCTTTCCACCGCCGTGTCACACACCAAAAAAGAAAGTTTTGCCCAGCCATCACTGCCCGACGGCGACGGTCCAGTTGCCCCCTTTATGACCGGCGTCCCGTTGGTCTTGGCGCATATGATGCCACGCCATGAGGCGGTCGTGCACGGACCAGTCTGGTCAATGCACGGGTCTCTGGTCTGTGGTCTCTGTTCGCTCTTGTTTGTCGGAGACATGTCTCCAACGGGGCGGGTTCGACTCTGGAGCTTCCTTCAACGTCTTCTTCAATATCCTCTGTCCATGTGTCACAAACAAAATGGAGCGCTTAAGTGTGTCATGTCCTTAGGTAGTGACGGCGGAAATGCATAAACCTGTTCACTCAACGCTAGCAACTAAGTAGCCACACTTTTACAACAGCAAGCTCATACGTGTACCTCCCGCCAGAAGTGGTAAAATCCGAGACTTTACCTTTAACTTTGACCAAAACAGGGAATTTGATAAACTTTACTTGAGCGCATGTCACGCTACACCTGTCCACCTGTGCAGAAGCTGGGTTTCGTACGACTGAAAGTTTATCCCAAACGGCTGGTCTCCACGCTCAACCCCGTATTCGGAAATCACAAGACCGGGATACTGCTGTTTGTCAACTCCCGTCCCGCAAAGTGCTCGTCTAATAGACTTTGGATCGGATAGCTATCGATTGATGATCAACAACCCGATTCGCTAGTGTCGCCCAGCATTTCTTGCATGTGAGTATCTATTACATGATCTTTCCTATACTCTTGTGCAACCTGCCGCGGCGAATACCTGAGCTTGTACGTACGTCCACGTGCGGACGAATATTGGGGACTATCGTCAGCGATCATCTGAACGTCGCTCGGAAACTCCCTATTCGCCCTGCATCCAAAAGCCTACCTATCTAAAAGCATCGGTTGTCATCTGGACATACCTTCATGGTGCAGCAATCTGGCGGCACTTTCGCCTCATCGCATCCTTTTATCGGCCATTTTCAGGAGACTGAGATTGAAATCCTGGTCATCTTTACTTTCTGGTGTTCAAGACCAGATTCAAAATTCCAAAAACGCGAATTGGGACTTGCAACCATGCTGTCGAGCAGACAGACTAGGCCTCACGAGCCGGGGCTGGCTAATTGCAGTTTGTTCTGATATGGACATTCTGTGAGGGTTTCTGATTTTTCGCAAGCCAAACCAGCCGTTAGCAGTTGTTTAGCAGTTGTTGAGCCGTCGAATCCTCTGTGCTACCAAGATTCCAGTGTCATTGGCTTGAACCAAACGTGTCAGCTGTTCGCTCGGGAACAATCAAATGTGCTGCACAAAGGACGTTGAATTCTTGCTCGGGCGTCGATTAAAAAAAAAATTGAGAGGCTTTCGACACTGGCCTCAAGAAAGGTTGATTGCATCGGTACGCGTAAGAGGAACCGCAAAGCTATAAAACTCGGTCCCTGCGCCTATCTATGTATAAATGTATTTTTATATTAGAAAAAGGCATCGAGGTAAATTACGTTCCCATCTCTGCCCGCTGACTTGACTGGAGAATGGCGTACCCCTGTCGGCTACCGTGAGGTTTCGCCCCTCTGATAGCACGGGGCCAACCAATGGGTTTCTGCCTAGCTTCTCCTATCAGGTTGACTCGTTTCATCCGCTGCCTATTTTTCTTCATCTTTCAAATGGAATGAGTCTAGCAATTGCTTGAAACGAAAGGTGGGGGGCTCCGACTTTCACGGACCTATCGGAGGATCCATCCGGGAGGGTTCGCGCCGTGAGATTTCGTCCCGAAGAAGTAAGATCGTTCAGGGTGTTCGAGTATCAAGACGGGGACTCGTCACCGCCGACTAGGCCCGGCCACCCGCATAGCAGCTCTCTCAAAGCCGCAGTAAACTCCAGCACCTTGAAACGCCCCGATCGGACTCTCCACCAGTCATGTTCAGTCGCTTGGCGGTTTTGAATAGTGTTGAGCCTCGTGAGAAGCCTCCAACTCATCCTCCCTACCCAAGCCGGGCGGCTTAATTGCGCCAAGAGATAATTGACGCCCACATCCATGTGTTTTCGAATAAGCTGAAAGCATAGGGAAGATATTTCAATAAGCTCGCGTTGTGCCACGTTTGACTTCCATGCCTATTGGACTGCTGGCCAACCCTCCCAAATGAAAAGCCTTGCGGTGAGCGGTCAGCTCAGACAGCCTGCGCGCAACAAGGGGCGACGCGCCCACAGGCAGTAAGTAAGCCCGCCGCCTTGAAATACGCCTACGCCACTATCTGACGCCATGACAGCAGGCTAGGAGCCTAGGTCCATACGAGGCGCCGGCTCAAGGCGTCGGAACCCCAATCGAACCGGTTCCTGCGGACCGTCGGGACGGTGACTAGCGAGGTGTGTGGCTTTCGCGATGATTTTTCCCTTCTCAAACGAGTTGGGTGTGTTTTTGATATATTTGCGCGACGTCACCCTTGCTCGGACACCTGTCAGCGTAACTCTTGATCAATAGTAACCAGGGCCAAGGGTTCGCCAATCGCGACTGCAACCCCCGACTCTTCTCCGGCATTTTCACGTCTGGTCTCCTGACTTCTCGTCCACCCCGCCTTCACATGAGTCGACTCCCCGACGGTCTGATTGCCTTCGGGCCCCGGGCCAACTGCACACTCGAGCTCTGCCCGATAGAATGGAGCGTTCTTCGCTACCAGCCCTCCATTCCCGCCAGCGGCATCTTCATCGCACTCTTCGCCTTGGGATTGATTGTTCATGCGATCCAAGGCGTCAGGTGGAGGACGTGGGGGTTCATGGCCAGCATGGTTGCGGGCTGCGTCTTGGAAATCGTCGGTTACGTGGGACGACTCTTCGTCCACGACAACCCGTTCGACTTTGAGGGGTTCCTCATGCAGATCAGTAAGCTTCTTCGGTCCCCGGAAGAATGCGCTCGGGTCTCGTAGAGCCTTGATATGTACCGAGGAACTGACATGTTTCGGCAGTCTGTATCACGATAGCCCCGGTCTTCTTCTCGGCCGCCATCTACGTCCTTCTCTCTCAAACGTGAGTATCCGATTTTGCTACTAGAGAACCATGTAGAAGCTAATAAAACTATCGTCTAGGATCAACTTTCTCGACCGATCGATATCACGCTTCTCTCCTCGCATGTACTACTGGACCTTCATTCCGTTGGACGTGGTCTCTCTCGTTCTGCAGGCTGTGGGTGGCGCGCTGTCGTCGGTCAGCACAACCATCGAGGCCGTGGACCGGGGCGTCAACATCTCACTCGCCGGGCTGGTGTTGCAGGTCGCCTCGATGCTGGTTTTCTGCTCCCTGTTTGCAGACTACATCGTCTCGTACACCCGCTCAAAAGTCCGCCCCTCCATGGAACCGCGGCTCAAGGTGTTTTTGCTCTTTCTCGGCCTCGGTACTCTCTTTGTTCTTCTTCGATGTGTCTACCGCATCGTAGAGTTGCACGAGGGTTACTTCAGTCACTGGTTCCGAGACGAATCCCTGTTCATTGCATTGGAATCGGCGTGAGTTTCCAAAACTTTCGGATTCCCCGAATTCCTTTCTCACTGACAGTATGTAGTGTCATGGTCTTGGCCGTATTCAGTCTCAGTATTGGCCACCCTGGCCTCGCTTTTAACCGTAGAGGGGGCGGAGAGCCGGGTGCGGCCAACATTCAAGGCGCCTCTCGTAGTGAAATGACGGACAGCGTTCAGAGGGAGAGTGCGAACAAAGGAGAAAGGGACGGGAACTAGGGAAAGGATTACACCTGCACGTATGACTTGGACGTACATACACCACAAATAGGCATGTTTTCTCTACTTTGGTTTTATTAGTAATTTCAGGAGCCAAGGTTTTGGTCAGATCCGAGCACAAGAGGGTGCTTGAAAGCATTCCAAGCGGCTTGTGTCAACATCACATGGTGACCTACATTTCCTCAACCATACGACGGGGCACAGGGTTGGATTTCAATCTGAAAAGACGAGTGATTCGAAAGTGACTTCCATAATTAGTGCACGATTCCAGTTGTACAGTTGTGGCGAATGTGCCGATAATATTATTGTGAGCCGTGAGCCATGAACTGAGCGGCGTTGGTAGCAAGAGTAGCTTTGCCAGAGTTTGTCAGCAAGCTTCATTGTTGTGAGGATTATGCTCAATGATAGTAGCCACAGACGAAGCTTCAACATGTCTATTATCTGCGAGGTCCGCAAGGCCGCTTCAGGGACTGTTTTCAACACTAGTGGTCCGGACTGGAGGTACCGATATGAAAAGGCTTCCTGTGAAATGAGTCGTGCTTAAAACCAGACGTTACGAGACAGAAATGACACAGGTATAACATCATTGGGTTTTCAAAGTCTGTTGCCGAGTTGACGACTGTGAAATGCCATTTTCTCCTCTTACTGGCTTCGCAAGGGAATGAGTGTCTCCTGGCCGGTCTTTGAGCCACACGGTGCTCTGTAAAGAGGAAGATTCAAGTACCTGCGGCCTTCCTTTCAAAATATACCTAATGCGTCAATCTAGAACTCTTGTAACGTGTTAAGAGAGGTTGCCATTGATGGCTTCGACCGCGTGGGCGGGCTCTCGGAAGGGCTGAGACTTCTGCTTAGTCATCCGGGTCGGCGAATTGCCGCCGAGGCTCACCGAGACGGGAAGCTGCCGCCGTTGTCGAAAAAGCCCTGGAGCTGCAGCAGAAACCGGCGTCGAAAAGTAGCTGGCAATCGAAGTCCCATGTCCTCCCATGTCAAGCTCTCGCGGGTACGCCTGCGGTCTCTGGGCGAAAGGTTCGTCCCTCGATTGACTCGTCACCAAAGGCGCTTGCGCCACGACTTCAACCATTTCGTCCGGGCAGATGGTACGGCTCACGGCAGACCCAGCTGTCCTTGCAGTTTGCGCCCAGAGCTAATCGCTACTCCCAGAAGTCTCTGATGCGACGACAGATGCCCCTCGGACGAATCACGATGCCGCTACGACGTTCAAGCTAGCAGTCAAGGACAACATCGCGACCCACGGCCTGCCGACGACATGCTCCTCGGCCATCCTCTCCTCCCACAGGAGCCCCTACGAGGCCACCATCGTGCGCCAACTCCGAGACCGAGGCGCCAGCGTCGTCGGCAAGACAAACATGGACGAGTTCGGCATGGGATCGCACTCTCTCAACTCGGTCCACGGGCCGGTGCTCAACCCGCTGTCCGCGACCCCCACCTCGGCCGGTGGAAGCTCCGGAGGAAGCGCCGTCGCCGTCCAGACGGGCGAGGCCGACGTCGCGCTAGGAACAGACACGGGCGGATCGATTCGTCTTCCCGCGGCATACTGCGGCGTCGTGGGATATAAGCCTTCTTACGGCATGCTCTCCAGGTTCGGCGTCGTGCCGTATGCCAACTCGCTCGACACCGTTGGCCTGCTCGCGCGGGAGGTGGGCGTCATCGAGCATCTGATGTTCAGCACCGGCCTCGACGGGGAGCATGACGCCCAGGACCCGACGTCCTTATCGGAGAGTTTTAGAAAGAGGCAGCAAGCACAGGGAGGGACAGACCGTCGCTCGCGCCTCAGGGTCGGCATCCCCATCGAGTATAACATCGAGGAGCTGGACCCGCAGATCAGAACCGCGTGGTCTGACGCCGCAGACCTCCTCCAGCAATCCGGCATCGACGTCGTCCCCGTGTCCCTCCCGTCAACCAAGCACGCGCTCTCAGCGTACTACGTCATCGCGCCCGCCGAGGCCTCGTCGAACCTCGCCAAGTTTGACGGCGTCCGGTACGGCACGCGCGGCGACGAGAGCGACGGCGCGGGCGAGGTGCTCTACTCCAAGACGCGCGGCCTCGGCTTCGGCGACGAGGTGAGGCGGCGCATCCTCCTCGGGTCCTACAGCCTCAGCTCCGAGGCCATGGACAACTACTTCCTCCAGGCGCAGCGCGTGCGCAGGCTCGTGCAGCGCGACTTCGACCGCGTCTTCCGCCGGCCGAACCCGCTGTACGACGAGCGCCAGTTCGACCTCAGCGATATGGGCGACGGCGTCGAGCTACAGGACAAGCTCGGGCCGTCGCAGGTCGACTTCCTGCTGTGTCCCACGGCGCCGACGTTTGCGCCGCGGATCGACGAGGTCCGGCGCCAGACGCCCGTGCAGGTGTACATGAACGACGTCTTCACCGTCCCCGCGAGCCTGGCCGGTCTGCCGGCCGTCAGCATCCCAAAAAGGGTCGAGTCGCACGACGCAGAGGCAGACGAGAGCCGCAAGGTGGCCGGACTCCAGCTGATCGGCCAGTACTGGGACGACAAGCGACTGCTCGGCGTGGCCAAGGATCTCCTACGTCGTTTCTCTGCATGATCTCACTCACTGGAGTGCGGCAAAGAGTCTACGCAGCAAGCGTTTGTAACTTGTAAGAGACCCGTACAGACGACGACAAGGCCGTCGGTTGTAAGCTGTACAATAAGACGGGGGGGGGGGATTATACCCATGATGTTCGATAAGACAAAGTCAGAGAGCCAGGTTGCAAAAAAGAAGTTGTTTTGGTCTTTCTTTCCATTGTGTATTCACATGCTGCCCACCCGGGATGCGGCATGCTGGGTATCATGAATCGGCCACAGTCGCTCGCTCAAGGGGACCGTTGCCTGCTTCGTGACCTCGAACGCGACCTCGACTGCGACCGCGGTCCTGACCGCGATCTTGACCGCCTCTCCACGTCCATCTGCTCGCCGTCGCCGCTCCTGTCCTCGACAATCTCTCCCTCCGACTCGTCCGCGCCGTTCTCTCTCGCGTCAGCCTCCTCCCTCTCCTTTGCCTCCCTATCGTCCTCCTCCTCCAGCAGCTCGTCGATGTCCCCCAACGGACTGATTCTCTCCTCCAGCTCGTCCAGGTCCACCAGGTCGGACCTCTTGGGCAGCTCCCTGAAGCTCGTCGCGCAGACCCTCGTCTTGGTCAACAGGTCGTCGACGAAGTCGTCCATGTACGTCATGCTTGTCCCCTGGCGGCCTTTGCGCCTCAGCTTCCTCCGGTCCTCGAGGAATGGCTCGAGAAGGAGGTAGACGTCCCGCGCCTTCCTCGTCATGCGGACGTAGAAGCAAGCTAGCGCGCGCAGGTATTTGAACTTCTCGCCGCCGAGGCCGAGGTAGGCCTCGAGCACGTCGTCCGAGGGCGCGAGCTGCAGCAGCTTGAAGGCCAGGCAGAGGAACGGCGTGGGCTTCTGGGTGACGCCGTAGGTGCCGCCGACAAAGTTGACGTGCTCGACGACGCGGTCGACAATGTCGGCCTCGTTGACTGCGAAGCACTGCTCCTTGTAAAAATACGAGTCGACGATTCGTTCGCGCACGGCCTTCTCCATGATCGTCGCGGGGTTCTCGCCATTAGGCGCGAGCGAGGCCGAGGAGCCGCGCTCATCGAGGAAGCGCCGTTCGTCGGCGTAGACGAGGTCGGGCTTGCTCATCGTTGCGGCTTCTTTCGGGGTTCGTTCTTGGAATGTAGGACCAGGTGGAGGAGAGGATGGTCGAGAGCTCGCTGGTAAATGAATCGGTCCGCGCGCACGTGAAGCGTCGGTAGGGATGACAATGCTGCTGCTCAATGGTCGAAGAATTCGCGATTGAAAAAGGGCTGGCTCTATCGGATGGTGTGGGGTGGGGGTGGCTGCAATGTGATGCGATGCGATGCGATGCGATACGACGGCAGCTCTGTCGGTTCTACATAGTTCCAAAAGGGTGTGACGTGACGAAGGGGGAAAAAGTTGGTGGTTCAGGGCGAATCAGTGGCGCTTATCGATTGTTGCCGTGCGAACCGAGTCAACAGCCCACTTCCAAGCTTCACGCACCCACAGCCGCGTCGCATCTGGCGACTGCGACCTTGAAACAAGGAGGAGAAAAGAAGGACAGTGTCAACGAGCTTTATCTTATTCGAAACACGAAGAAAAACATCTACAGTATCAAAACTATCATCGCTTTCGAACGTCGGCAAATTTGCCACAAAAGCCCCCGAGAATTCCCCCAGTTGCCATGGTGCTCCTCACCTCGTCGCAAGTCTCGGTGCTCCTCTCCTCGGCCATTGGTAACACCTGACCCCATCCGTTCCCGCATTCCAGTCCTGTGGAGAGAAAGAGCAAACAGCTAACCTCACATGGTGCGTCCTGCGCGAACGCGAGCCGTCGTGGCCCCGTTTGCCGCAAACGCACACGTCCGCACTTCTAGTCGTCTCATGCACCGCGGCCCTGTTCCTCAGCGGCTACGTCATCCAACAGCGCACCCTCAACCAGCTGCGCCAGGCCATCAAGCCCGAATCGCGGCCCTCGTCCAAGGCGTCGTACTACGTGCCGGAACACCTACAGGATGTCGCCGGAGGCGCCAACAGGCCGGCGGGGAAGCAGCAGCGGCAGATCGTCATCGAGGTGAACCCTACGATGCCAGAGCAGCAGCAGCAGCAGCAGCAGCAGCCACAGCAACACAGGAAGAAGGCCGGGCAGAAGCTGGCGGGGTGGACGTCCGACATGTGGCAGAAGATGGTGGCCCCGCCCGAAATAGACGGCAAGGGTAGCGTTACCAGGGCCGATCTAGAGAATATGGGCGAAAGGGAGAGGAACATCGAGGGGTGGAATGTCAAGGACCAGAAGAACCCAGATCCCGAAGCGTCGAATCAGAAGCCCGTCAGCCGTGCCGAAAGGCGGAAAATGATCAAGGAGGAACTGCGGCGGTTAGCAGAAAGTGAGGAGAAGGTCTACTACCAGCGTCGACTTTGGTAAGGGAGGGTGCCGGAGATGATGAGTCGAGACGGGTAAGATGTAGGGGCTGGAATCCCCAGACATATACATACGGGATCTATGGCGTTGTTGCTTTTTGGGACGCTGGTAATGAGGGACGTTTATGATATCAATATGGTCGATTGTCCATCATGTATACTTTGTAGATAGGCGGCCCACCGGGCCATGAGCAAACGAAGGAGACATGTTTTGTGTCGCTCTGGCCCCAAAACGACAAGAGGTTGGTTGTCTGTATTTGGTATGTGCTGGAGAGACGATACGGCTAATCCATCTTGCCCGAAGGAATCGCAGGTCGTTCCAATACCCTGCTTACCAAAACACCGCGTCCTCTCTATCTCTCTCTCTCTCTCTCTCTCTCTCTCTCTCTCTCCGTATAGCCCCGCGAGCCGGTTTCATGCAGTCGTCAGCGTGGTGAAAACCACATCATGTTTCTCCCCCAAAAAGACCCAGTAGCTTGTACCTCAATAAACGCCGTGCTTCCATGCCGAATCAAACGAAGCAAACGCCCTCCTCCACGCGATCTCAACTCCTCTAAGCGTGGCGATTGGCAGCGTCCTCAAACGCCTCTCTCTGCATCCTCTCGAGCTCCTCGAGGGGGATCTGGCTGTTGGCGAACTTGTTGGCCTTCTTTTCACGGCCCTGCATCACGTGTTAGCACTCCGTTGAAGGGTAGAGGTTGTTCATGAACAGAGGACAGAAAGACGTACCTTTTGCACTTCCTTGTGCTCTGCGGCGGCCTCAAGTACGGCGGGGACGTAGTCTGCGAAGCCCAGCTGCTCGAGGGCCTTGGTGATGTGGTCGCAGGCGATGGTCTTCTTGGCTTCCTTCTCCGAGATCTCATTGGCCTCCGAGGAGATCAGGGTGATAAACTCAACGCAGCACTCTATGAGCAAGTCGCGGGCCTCTTTCGAGAAGGCGACGCCGGCGGAGGGCGGAAGGATCTCGGTTACGATCTTTTGAACGGTGGCTGGATTGAATGTTAGTCGTCTTGAAAAGAGAAGATGAAATTGAGCAGCAGGTCATCGTGGAGACTGAATCTCACGGTCACGCCTCTTTGGGGAAGGGGTAATACATACCCTTGGGTAAGGACAAGTCATCGTTACCTACAATCATTGTCAGCATTTTAGGTTCCACAGTTGGATGAATGTTGCGAACTGCGCTGGCGGTCTTGGAATTCCCAGTATGTGTTCGATTTGGTGCCCATCGTGACTGAGATGTGTATGGTGAAGGCGGTACATGATGCAGCCATGGGCTTTCACCAGGTGCCCTTTTTACATGGCGCCTCATAAGAGTATTTGAGCGAAGCCTTGAGAGCGTACACGTGCCGGTGAAGCGCACGAGAGTGTATGCCTGGTAGGCCGACGAGAGAATGAGGGAGAACAGTCCAGACAAAGTTGATGTGACTTGAGAAAACTCCAGGCTTACTTACCGGCAAGATCGTGATCCGACATTTTTACGATACGAAATTTGTGGCGGCAACGACGATGGGAAGGGGGATGAGACGAAAATATGGCTTTTTTTGGTCGGGCTGACAACTCGCACAGTCGCTGCGATCGATCAACGATGGACGACAGCGTCTGTAAATAGGAACCGTCGGCGCAGAAATTCAAACGTGGACGTGGGCGACCGTGGGCGACCGTGAGCGACCGTGAGACCGGCTGGTCATAAGAACTTATACGGAGATAGAAGACGGTGAAAAACGCGGTAGCGGAGCGGGCATGTGAAGCATCGCGGGACTTGGAAGGGTGTGGCTCGCGCTCCGTGTTTGGTGGGGTTTTCATGCTCTTTTAACTGCGGGACATCAACTGCATTTGAACCCTCCGCGCACTGCCGCCAGGAGGAGCCACAGTGCCACAATCCAGTCCAGTCACACTCGGGCAGTTTAGCAAGTCACGCTGTTGGCCCGCTGTAGGTAGTGGGGTCTTCGGTGGAGCTCAGTCAGGCACCGGTCGATCGGCGAAAGATGCATCCGTGGTTCCGCACCGCACGGGCCAGCCAGCTCCCAATCACTCCAAATTTTCTCTGCACTTTAAAAGAGGAAATATTCGACGATGGTCCGGTTTTATCTTCTCACATCACCAAACAGCAGAGCCTGGAAAACACCATGCGCTCTTATTCCAGAGCAGCTGGCGGCTCTGCTGTGCCTGATTGCCTCTGGTAGGTCGCCTTCCCCAACTCCCCCTCCTTCCCTCACCCTTTTCCCTCAATCGAAATGATGAGCCTTGTTGTCGCCCCAAACTTACGAGGAATAACTCCCCTCAAAGTGGTGAATGACCGTCCAAGCCAAACGGACTTCTCTGATCTATCACCATGAACCTACGTTTCTCCGTTCATTTTCACTGGCACAATCAATGCTAACGGGATTAAAGACAGAATGAGTAAGCGTTCCTACTGTTGCGACAAAAAAAAAAAGGAGCCCCCGCAACCCTGCGTTGCGCACACGGCACCGAAGCGACGATGTCCAAAGAAAAAAGTACTATCAAATACCGACACTGAGGGAGACATTTCGACACTGAGCATCGGCTTCGCACATTATTATTTCGACTGGAATACGTGAATGCGATACTGACCTGCTTCGCTGTGGCTATAGACGTATGCTGCGAGTTGCGGCGACTGATGAGCATAGTTCTTCGTTCACGATAGTCTGGTCCACACAGGTTTCTTGTTCAAGGTAGGTCACAACAGTGCAACCTTTTCTTTACTATTCTATTTGCCCTAGCGGGCTTGCCGATGATGATGAAACATATTCCATGCTAATCCTGAAAAAACTATGTGGAATCAAATATGAGCTTTTCATCTTTCGACTGAGGCATCTTGTTATCAATGTTTTCTATTTGCAGCTCATGAAACAAAAGAGCATCTGGCTAACATTGGATTTTTAGTGAATAATCTATGCGTCTTGATACGCTGAAAGCTCGCCGGCTTGCCACCTGCAATGGGTTAGCATCTCACTTTGAGGAGGGTGTGATGCTGCCACTCACTTGATGAACTTGCCGGAGAGGTTGTGCTCTGGGTTGACGACGATCCGCGCCATGACGTTGCCGGGCTGTTCGGGCTTGAACAGCTCACCCTTGTAGAATGCAGATACGAAGGACGAGTGGTCCTTCTCGGCCATGTGTCCACCGCCGGCATCGCGGATGACCTTCTGCATGGCAGTGTCGACGCGACCGGGGCTGATGGCGATGCTCGTGATGTCAGGCTCCTCGACCGCCAAGTGTGCGGAGAGATGGTTCATGGCGGCCTTGGAGGTGCCGTAGGCTCCCCATGCGGCATACGCGCCCGTGGCCGCGCCCGATGAGACCCATAGGACGCAGCCCTGGGATTTGCGCAGCTCCTGCAGAGAAGCTTGCACCTTTTCGTGAATGTTTTAGATGCCTAGATAGGACGTGTGTACAAGAATCAAGAGCTTTCACATACCAACGCAAGTCCACTGAACACATTGACGTCGTACGCCTTCTTCCACTCCTCGATCGACGAGTCTGCCAGGCGGGTGACGGGCTCCAGCACGCCGTGGTTGATGACGATGCCGTCAATCTTGCCAAACGTCTTGACTGCGGCCTCAGCAATCTTGGGAATGGTCTGCGCCACGTCAGTTCTGCTGCCCCCATCCATGACTAGCAAGCAGCACGCGACTTTAACTCACCTTGAGGTCACCCAAGTCGCCCGCAACGTACTCAACCTGCCCAGGATGAGCGGCCTTCAGAGCCTCCAGCTGGTCCTTTGACCTCGCCGCCAGGACGACCTTGTGAGACTCGTTGAGCAGGTGCTGAGCGATGGCCAGGCCGATGCCTCGGCTGGCGCCAGTCACGATGATTACTTTGGAGGAGGACATGGCGGTGGTGGTGGTGGTGGTGATGGATTGTACACAAACTGGTGTAGCGGTCAGTTGTTGACTGTTTCGGAAATGAACCCGGCGGGACGGATGCACCACACGAAAATAGGGAAAAAAGGGCTTCTCGAACGGTGAACAAACTCTGCACAGCGAAAGATGGAGCGGAAGAGGCTTGCGCCATTCGGAATGGATGTATTGGTGTAGTGGGCCATCGGTGCACTGGCGGGTAGCAATTGCGCTTATCTTATCAGCATGGCGGGGTCCGGAGCTCTGACCTCTGCGAAGCTCGAGCTCAGCTGGGAGCTCACACAGCACCTACCACAACGTCATCGGCTCGACATCCTGGAAAGTTGCAGTGAGAACTAAAGTGGTGGTGTGTGACCCTGCAAAAATGAGCAACACCGTGATCCTAGGCCCCGGTATCATAGGCCTCTCGATCGCCTACTACCTCGCGGATCACCAGCCCGGCTCGACCATCCACCTCGTCGAGCCGTCGCCCGAGCTCTTCGCATCGGCCTCGGGGTACGCCGCCGGGTTCCTCGCCCGGGACTGGTTCCCGCCCGCGTCCGCCGCGCTCGGGGCAGTGAGCTTCGACGAGCACAGGAGGCTGGCCGCGGAACACGGCGGAAGGGACGCGTGGGGGTGGTCGACCAGCACGGCGTACAGCCACTCCGCCGCGCCGACGCGGGCGCACAAAGGGGACGACGCCGACTGGCTACGCAACGGGGGCAGCCGGGCTGCCGTCGTCGAGGCCGTCGAGACTCTCGCCGCCGCCGCCGACGACGACGACGACGGGTGCCCGTTGTGGCTGCGCAGAGAGCACGGCGATGACCTCCAGAAGATCGGGGACTCGGACACCACAGGCCAAGTGTGCGTTCGGTTACCCATCCCCGTGACTCGTGCAGCTTTTTCCCTTTTTTTAAAAAAACGTGAAACCTGACTCCGTCCCAGGGACCCCCTCCGCCTCTGCCGCTTCCTCCTGGACCAGTGCCGATCCGCCGGCGTCCACCTCCACCACCCGGCCGTCGTCCTCTCCGTCAACGCCGACCTCCGCGGCGACCTCGCCTCGGTCCGTATCGGCGACACGACGTCCTCGACCGAGTCCGACGTGCCCTGCACTCGCCTCGTCGTCGCCGCCGGCGCCTGGTCCCCGCGCGTCTTCGCTGACCTGTTTCCGGGCGCGTCTCTCGAGGTGCCCATCTCCAGCCTGGCGGGCCACTCCCTCGTCGTGAGGCCGTCGAAGTTGAAAAAAGCGCCGCAACCGGGGTGCCACGCCATCTTCGGAGCCGACGGCGCGGGTTTCTCGCCGGAGCTCTTCTCGAGAGTCGGGGGGGACATCTACGTCGCCGGCGTGAACTCCTCGGTCCCCCTCCCGCAGCTGCCGGGTCAAACGCCCGTCTCGGCCGCAGCCATCGCGCAGCTCAAGGGCGCGACAGAACGCCTTGTCGACAACGGCGACGCGGAACTCGAGGTGGTCCGGCAGGGGCTGTGCTTCAGGCCAGTGACGGCCTCGGGGACGCCTATACTCACCCGGGTGCCAGACGACCGGCTCGGCGGCATTTCAACGCGCGCCGGTGCCGAGGGAGGGGTGTTCCTCGCGGCGGGACACGGGCCGTGGGGCATCAGTCTGAGCCTCGGGACGGGGAGAGTCATGGCCGAGATGATGCAGGGGCGGAAGCTCAGCGCCGATGTATCCAGGCTGGCCCTGGCTTGAATTAATGGAGTCGCGGAAGTCACTCAGTACCTTTATTGGTACCGGATGCCATCAAACCCGTTCAATGCGGAATCCGTCTCCTTGTTGCACCCTTTTTATTTTTATTTTCCCTCTCTTTTTTTTGGGGTTTTTTTCAAGATTCACCCCCCCTCCTCACCATTTTGATGGGATTGCCGACATGACGATCGCTGAGCCCATCCACATCGCCACTGACGATGCCATGAAGTTGCGAATTCTCTACTCTCTGGAAACGGGCCGATGCTACGACAATGACGGTGCTTTGGTGGGGGGTGCGCCCGCCGCGCTTGTCCTTCGTGAGGGTGTGCAGCCACGAGGGCCGGACCAGTCTCCGTGGCAGGAACGCGTCTCCTCTCCACCGGCCGAAACGCCTGGGCACGCGCCGGCGCGGCTTGGTCGGCTCGTGTACGAAGCACGGCAGGCCAGCTGCGAAGACGTGTGCGGTCTCTGTACGAGGCGGACCGAAACCGGTGGAGACATTGGCATGTACCGTTCCTCTTCGTCAGCCTCCTCGTGCCAATGTGCAAGGGAGAGGGGGTTGATGATTGTTCTTAGAAAGTCGTATCCACCGTCGGCCTCCCTCATAAAGCTGACATGATGGAAAGAAAAAAAATTGGAGGGAGGGAACCTTTCGCCTCACCAATCACCCAGAAATAGCCGCCCGAGCTAAGTGAACCGTGAAAGTGCCTGATCCAGAAGGAAAACTAGCAGAACAGTAACCCCATTCACGCATCCCTAAGAGGGCCCTAAGAGGGGAGAAAAGAGGAGGAAGAGAGGGAAAAGTGAAGAACAGCAGGTCGCTGAGCCAAGAAAGTGGTTCGCCAGGTCACGAGGACGAAAGAAAACATAGGAAAGGAAATGAGCCAAGAGAGAGAGAGAGAGAGAGAGAGCGAGAGAGAGAGGAAGAGAGGGCTGATGAGAGGGAAAAAGGAACAGAGGCTGGGCGAATCGGGTAAGGAGTGCGATGGGGTCCTGTAGCTTAATTACTGGAGAAACTGCGTGGCCACCGACTAGTTGCTCGGTCATTGCTATTGCCCCCCCCCTCCCCCCACAAAGAAAGACCTGCTGAATCTCCAAAAGAAGTGATGCTCTCGCGGCTTGGCCAGCCTCAATGGGGCCGACTCACCGAAGCCCCTCCCCCCTCTCCCCCCGTCTTCTGTTCTCGAGTTTGTGGGTTTTTTTATGCAGTTCGTGTGTTGTTCTCCGCAATTCTTGGCATTTTCTTCTTTCCCTCTCTCTCTCTCTCTCTCGTTCTTTCGTCCCTTGTTCCTGGACCACGTAAGGATTAGAGACGCCATTAGACGAGAGATACGAGAGAGAGAGAGAGAGAGCCCGCATGGCGCTGGACCTGCGTCGGCGAAACCGACACTTTGGGAGAGGGGCTCAACGAACCACTCGACCCGTCATCTATTCGCCCTCCGTGTCCGAATTCGTATCCCCTGTCGATATTCTCCTGCCTCGTTTCTGCACCAGGCATGGGAGGGGACGGGGGCCGTAGCTTTGCGCTGAAAATCATCGTTGCTTTCTGCCAGTCCGACTTCGTGCGTGAACCACCTCACCTCACAGCCAATTTGCCACACGTCAAGCAAACCAGACAGCGGCAGGTCTCATCCCTTTCTCCCCGTTTCTTCTTCTTCTCCTGCTACTGCAGTATCCAGAAATAGCATGTCACACTTCCCCCATCAACACATAGACAGAGCCCATAGTGACGACAAGTGCCTCCCGGCAGACATCTGCAGTCCTGAATTGATGACAACGACGATGACAACGAACTGCGTCAGCATTGAAGCATTGGGGACGCACGGTCCCCCCAAGTTCCAGCACGCCTGTCACGACTCGTGCAGTCGGCTCCCAGTTTCCCGCGCTGACATCGGTCCATCGCGGCCTAGGTCTTGGGACGGTACTCCGTTCTGTGTTACATGTGTTGCAGGCGGTGACGGCGGAAACCTGGTACCTGAGCGGAGGAGGAGGAAGAGAGGGCCCAGCAGGCTGGAACGAGATGAAGTCGTCCGCATTGGGACGATGAGGCGGCTCAGGACGGGGGGGGGGGGGGGG
>PUHP01000727.1:7866-20540 GCA_006783085.1 Colletotrichum shisoi | reverse complement strand
GGGGGGGGACGGACGGACGAGTAGCTTCTTCTACGATGTGCGGCCAGTTTCTCACCCCTTTTTCTGCCGCGGAGGGAACGACAGGTTTACTTGCAGACATGGACTCACAATACGATGGCTGGGAACAACCTTATACCTTTGCAGGTGTGTACTTGTACGTGAGTTAGATACGAGCTGATGGCCACGTTGGGACGCGCCCCCCCCCCCCCTTTTTGCAATTCACTTGCGGGAGGCAAGGTGACAAAGTTGGCGTGAAAGATGAGATGAGACGTCAAGCTGACAAGACAGGCAATAAGGCAGATAACTTGAGACGGAGGGAGTAGGGGCCGTGAAGTAGAGCGAAGGTGACCACATCAGACCGGACTGGATCGAGCATCCCTCTCACCATCTCTTCACAAGAGCCGCATCAAGGACGACAGGGTAATTTTAACTTTGTGTATTGTAAACTCAAAGTACTACTATCTTATAGGGGGCGGGGGGTACGGCTAGTGCGTACATTCTATCAACCGTTTCCACAATCGAAACACTAAAACACCGAAAGCCATGTTTGGTTTGTTGTAAGGAAAGACGAGAAAAAAGCAGATCGTGACAGATAAGGAAAAAGAGACCATTATGAGACAGCTATAACACCCCTCGTGTAAGTATAGTCCTCTATCCTCCAGTGTTTCCCCCACCTTGCCCTTTCGACGTAAATAAGGAATGATTCGTAGATGTATACCATCGAACTTGTAGTACAGTGAGCGGATATCAAATGTTGAGACAGGTAAAAACAAAGAAGAAGAAAAGGAAAGATGACAAGAAGATAGTCAATGTTGTGTAAAAAAAAAGACACATAGGAAAAGGGGAAAAAAAAAAGAAGTCAGTCTCATAGCATGCTTGTGTCATGTAACGTCCTGTGTCCCCTCTCTATACCCTGCAATGCATGTGCTCATATGCTTCGCTATGAAGTTCCTTTACTCGCAAACCGCTTCACGAAGGAACTGTCCAAGTTGTTTGGCCTGGGACGATGGTTAGCACTCAAGAGCCATGTTAGAACGGACATGACAAAGACTTACATAATCGCCATGCATCATGGAGAAGTGGTTGCCAGGCATGTGCCTAGTCCTGAACTTGTTGATGTCCAGATACTCGTCCCAACGGTTAGGGCCGAAGTCGGTCCTGTTGTCCAGGAGGAAGAGAGCATGGCCGGTGGGGTATGGGTCTGGGCGGGGGTCGGAGGGAAGGTGGCAGACACCGTCCTCGCACCAGATGGCCATGACGTTGGGGCACTTGTCCTTGGGGATGGGCTCAGCGGTGTAGTTGCTGAGGGCCGTGACACTGGCCGCGAAGTGGGGGAGGAGCCAGGACGGGATCTTCTTGTTGTCATCATCTCCCTCACCGAGAAGACCGATGGAGGCGAACCAAGCGTGAAGGCTCTTGGGGAGAGGCTCGATGGTGATGGGGCAGGGAGCATCGATGACGATGAGATTCTCAACGCTCTCTCCCGCCTTGGTGAGTTGGTTGACAATTTCATAGGCAATGACACCACCCGCGGACCAACCCGCCAAGGAGTAGGGGCCTTTGGGCTGCCTAGCCTTCATGGCCTCGATGAATTTGGATGCCATGCCATAGACGCCGCACTTGTACTCCTCAGGGGTCTTCATGAAGGGGGAGAAGAGACCCCAGACTGCCCACTGGCTGGAAACCTGGCTGATCTCCGTGTACGAGGTCGCGCAGCCACTGCCGTCGGGGACCATCCACAGGTTCTTGGTGGCGGTGCGAGTGCTTCCCTGGAGAAGAATCGAGGTGGCCTTGCGGTGAGGATAGTTGTCGATGATCTCCCTAGGAGGGGGCGGCTTAGTGATGGAGGCAGTCGTGTTGCCGGGGTGGGTGTTGATCTCCCTAGTCGGCTCAACCTTCTCGCGGCGAGGGGCGGGGGCCGAGGCAGCCTTGGAAGGCTTGGGGGCCGCCGGAGCAGCCTTGGGCTTCGCGCTGATGCCCAAGGCCTTCTCGACCTCCAGGAGAGAGGGGTTGGTGACGAAGAGGTCATTGGGGATGTCCATGCCCGACTTCTCGCGAAGGGTTCCGAGAATGGAGAGACTCATGAGCGAGTCCATGCCCAGAGCAGCCAGGTCAGGAGCAGCGACAATCTCATCAACCTCAACACCCATCTCGGTGGCGATGGTGTCACGGAGGATGTTCTGCAGATCGCCAGAGGCTTCCTCGTCACCGTCGCCCTTGACTGAACGATCGCTCTCCTCGTAGGGGGTGGTGACGTTGGAGTCAGATTCCAGCTCGGGCGTCTCAGAAACGGAACCGCTCGAGTCCCCAGAGTCTTGGACATAGCTGTCCTTGCGGTCAGACGTCTCGAACTGAGCAAGGAAAGCCTTGAAGGCGCCGATGGTGGGGTACTCGACAAAGGCGTGGGAGTCGATGTCGATGTCAAGCTCCTCACGCATCCTACCGGAGACGGTGAGCGCCATCAAGGAATCGCAGCCCAAATCGGTGAAGGCAATGTTGTCGGCAAGCTCGTCCTGGGTGACGCCAACCTCCTTGGCCAAGATGTCAAACACGTCTTGGACAACGGAACGCTTCGCAAGCTTGGCGTTGACGGCCTTGAGGTTGCTGGCAGTGACTTGCTTGGAGGCCTTCTCCTTGCCGCTCTTCTCCTTGGCCGGGGCAGCCTTGGCGGGAGCGGCAGCCTTGGGGGCGGCGGCGGCGGCAGCGGCAGTGACTGCACCTGCGGCGGCACGTCCACGGGGAGGGAGGACCATGTTGAGGACCTTGCGAGGGATGGACTGGAACTTGACGTCGCCGGCAACACCGATGATACGGTCGCCGTCGAAGACGTAGGCGTCACCAGCCATCATCTTGGTGCCCTTGACAGGCTGCATGCGGACGTAGGAGCGGTAAGTCTTGGAAGCGTCAAGCTTCTCGGTGAACCTCATGGAGCCCCATCCGTGGGAAATGAAGACCTGCTCACGGGAGTCAATGGCATCAGTACCGTTGATGACGAAGCCAGAGAGATGGCAACAGCTGTCAATCCAGTAAGGGTTGAAGAAGAAGTTGCCGTCCTTGTCCGTGGTCTGGAAGCTGATCTTGGCGGTAGCCTCGCAAGTCTTGCTGTCCAAGATGACCTCCTCCATTCCCTGGTACTTGGTGTCGTAGTCAACCAGGGCGGTGAAGAGTTTGTATGTCAGACCACGGCCGATCTTGGAAGCCTTGCCCTGTCTCTCGGCCTCCTCAAGAGCGTCGATGCGGCCCTTGATGAGGTAGCTAACGCGCTCGAACTCGTCAGCCCACTGCTCAGTGCTGCCGTAGACGACCTTGCAATGAGCGTGCTCGGTCTTCTTGGAGCCCTCGCCAGTATGGAAGCTGACATAGGCGTAGCCCAGAGCCACGTTGGCAGTCACGGTAGTGCGGAGGACGTGTGCGTCAAGCTTCTCGTCGAAGATGAGCGTCTTTGGCACCTCCACGTTGGCGACGTTCAGTCCAACGGGCTCGGCGTCAGGACGGAGCATCTTGTACGCGTAGTCGGCGACGGTCATGGCCATGTCGGCGTAGAGGGTAGAAGGGCACAGAGGAGCTCCGTTGCACAAGTGACCCTCGACGAGGGGGCGGGTGTCGGGACGAGAGAGGTTAGTCTCGGTCTGGATAATGGCAATGTCGCCATTGATATCCTCGTTGTTGACTGCGTGGATGGAAGTGGTGGACAGTTTGGGGCGGGCAGGCTCGATCTGGAGAGGAGCCTTGACGGCCGAAGGACCACGGTTCTTGGTAAGACACCAATCGCCGGTGTACTGGAGCCAGTAGTTCTTCTCGTCGAAAGAGTAGGTCGGCAGGTCGAGGAGACGGGTGCACTCGGTGAAGTCGCGGTGGAACTCGTCCCAGTCCAGGTTGATACCAGCAGTGTGGAGAGCGCACAGCGTGTTGCTGAGGACCTTGTAGGTGGACTCGTTGCGACGAAGGGTGGGAACAGCAACGGAGCTGATGCCGAAAGAAGACTTGACAAAGTTGGCCAAGACCGGGTGGGGACCGACCTCGAGCCAGACCGTCTTCTCGTCAACGGAGCCGGACTGTTGGGCATGCACAAGGCCGCCGAGGAAGTTGACGGCGTCGCGGGCGTGGTTGCGAAGGTACGCGGCGTTGATCGGCTCGGTCTCGACCATCTTGCCGAGGAGGGGCGAGATGATGGGCACCTGAGGCCTCTCGAAGCTCACGGAGCGAGCCAGAGTCTCGAAGTCGTCCAGAATGGGATCGACCTGGGCGGAGTGGAAGGCGAAGGGCACCTTGAGCTGAGTGCACTTGAAGCCGGCCGTGCCGAGGTGAGACGAGATGTCGCTGATCTTGGCAGCCGCGCCACTGAGGACGGTCTCGCGTGGGCCGTTGATGCAAGCAACATTGACAGCCTCGGCCTGGGCGCCGAGGGCCTCCATGATGGCCTCGACAGGGCCGGTGACGGCGAGCATGGCGTGAGTGCCGGCTGTGCACTTCTGGACAAGAAGCTGAGCGCGGGCTCCGACGAGGTAGATGGTGTCGCTGGCAGACAGGACACCGGCCGCGTTGAGAGCAGCGTACTCGCCGAGGGAATGGCCCATGACGGCGCTGGGGCGGATACCCCACGAGGCCCACAGGCGGGCGAGCGCCATCTCGAAGCAGCAAAGACCGAGCTGCACGACGACGGGCGACAGCTTCGTCACGTCAGGCTCGCTGCCATCAATGAGGGGCAAGAAGCTGGGGAAGCCGTGGATCTGGGCGAGCTGGTTGAACTCGTCGATGCTGTCACGGAACACGCGGTAGTGCGCGTAGAGATCCTTGCCGAGGCCGGCGTAGTGGGATCCCTGGCCGGTGAACATGAAGGCCACCTTGGGCTGCTGGGTGGAGATGGGCGTGAAGTTCTCCTTGAGCCTGTCCTTGATGAGACGCTGGGCCTCGGGCAGGTCAGAGGCGGCGACGTTCATGCGCCAGTAGTGCTGGATGCGACGGGCAGTGGTGGTGTACGCCAGGTGAGCGAGGGGGGTCTGGGGGTTCTGTTCCATCCAGCCAACAAGTCTCTCGGCGTTACGGATCATGGCAGCCTTGGACTTGCCGGTGACGGTGATGACCTGGTGGCTGCGAGGGTCGGCCTCGGACGCCTTGAGGTGGGGAGCATCCTCCAGCAACAGACCGGTGTTTCCACCAGCGGCACTGAAGTTGTTGACGAAGATACGTCTAGGCTTGCCGTCTCTCCTCTTGAAGGGAGTCAGGTGGAAGGCAATGTTAACGTTGCGCTCCGACAAGTCCTTGGGGAAGGTCTTGTTGATCTCCTTCTTGATACCGACGTGGGGAGGGATCGCGTTCTTCTGCATCATCATCAAGACCTTGGTGAGGGCAGTAACACCCGAGGCGGCCTCGCCGTGACCGACGTTGGACTTGACGGCGCCCAAGTACAGCGGGCGGTCGGCAGGTCTCTTGCGGTCGGCAGGGGCAAAGACGTTGGTGACGGAGACCATCTCGGTGCCGTCACCAGCCTGGGTACCGGTGCCGTGCATCTCAACGTAGTCAACATCGAGAGGGTCGACACCAGCCTCGTCGAGGATGTGCCTCGACAAGATGGACTGCGTAGGACCGTGGGGGTGAGTGATGGAGATGGCATCGGCGGAGTGGTTCGTAGCCGTGCCCAGAATCACAGCAAGGACGTTGTCCTTGTCGGCAATAGCGTCGTCGAGACGCTTGACAATGACCGAGGCACAACCGTCGGCACGGCAGTAACCGTCGGCGCCGTTGTCGAAGGTAGCGCAGGGTCCGGTCTTGGACAGGAATTGGCCGCGAGACAGACCGGCGAAAATGTCCGGGTTGGTCATGCAGGAGAGACCACCGACAATGGCGGTGTCGCAATCCTTCACCCACAGGGAGTTGCAAGCTACGTTGAGCGCGGCGGCACTGGAGGAGCAGGCCGTGTCGATGTTGAGACTAGGGCCGCTGAAGCCGAAGTGGTAGTTGATACGACCAGGGCCGAAGGCTCGCACACCGCCGGTGATGTAGTAGGTGTCGACCTCCTGGGCGGCGTTGATCTCACGCCAATCGTCGGACGTCTGGCCGTAGAAGGTGCCAATGCGGTCCAGTCTCGTCGAGGGCGTCCGGTTAGGGACGTAACCGCACATCTCCAACGCCTCGTAGGCAGTTGTCAAAGCCATACGCTGCATGGGGTCGGTCTGGAAGGCCTCACGGGGAGACATGTTGAAGAACCTGGGGTCGAAGTAGCCAGGGTTCTCGATCCAGCACCCGTATTGGGAGTGACTGGTGTTGACGGCCTTGCCCGTGATGTCGTAGTGGGTGGCGACGGGGAAACGGTCAGCGGGGACGACCCTGTGGACGTCAAGACCCTTGGAGAGGAGCTCCCATAGCTTCTCGTGGCTGGCGGCGTCGGGGAAGCGACCGGCCATGCCAACAATGGCCAGCTTGCACTTTCCGCTCGAACCGTGGTTTCCAATGGGGGAGTTGATGCTCTCTCTTTGGATTCTGGGCCCAAGACGGACCTGGACGTCCAGCTGTGTGCGGTCCTTGATCATCTTGGACAGAGTCTCGGCGTTGTGGGTTGGGCCGTAGGGGATGACGAGGCAGGTAGATCCCTCAAAGTCGCGGGCCGTCTCGATACATCCCTCGATCCCCTTCTGGAACTGGAGGACGTCGACGAGACACTCGTGGGCGACAGCCTTGATGAGAGACTTGGTGTCGGTCTCGGCAAACCAAATGCCCTTGGTGCCAGACATGATGGCAGAGCGGGGCTTGCTCTTGGCGAGGGCCTCGACAACCTTGGGGTCGTTGAGACGCAGAATCTTCTCGATATCGGCAGTGCCGTGGAGGTGAGACGCGTGGTAAGGTCCGTAGACGGGAATCGCCGTCGGCTTGACGCCGAAGACATTCTGGTCCTCGAGCGCCCTCAGGGTAGCAGGCGGTCCTGAGATAGCCAGGCTGGATGCCGACACAGCGCTAACGTATGCTTGGCTGGCGACGGGGATGTACTGTCGGGGGTGTCAGCCGGTTCATACCCGCATGGTGTCATGTGAGAGAGGGGCGGTGCCAGGGAAAGAAGTGCTCACATTAGATTCATGGAAATTAGTAAGTGCCTCTTTGGCTTCGGATTCCTTCAGGCCGGGAAGGATGTGTGTCCAGGGTTCAGATTGTCCGACCGGCGGGCTGAGCCTCTCGGCGAGCGAACCGACGTGGGAGCCGGTCCGGAAAGCCATGAGAACCACCTGAACGGCGATGGGGATCAAGGTAGAGACTGAAGGGGTCGAGGCGATGGCGGCGGCGGCGAACAGCCCCGTGCAGAGACCCATGAAGAAGGTGTGATCGTGAGGAGCGGCATCTTGAGGCTCCTTCTCGGCGCGGCTGTGATATTGTCAGTTACTGGATGGGAACGGGGGCTTGCGTTCCCAGGTAGAGAGGGTCCGGACGGGACGACCTACTCAATGTAGTGGGCCAACTGGGTGATGCAGAGCAGGGCACTGTCGACACCCGGGTGCTTGATGCCTTGGGCGTGGTACCGCTCGTTAAGTTGTCGGAGGGACAGGAATGTAGGGAGCTTCGACCGTTCCAACTTGCCCAAACCATCGATCTCCTCCCTCAATGCCTGGCCAGCCTGGTCGAGGAACGTCTTCGCAAGGGTGCTCGGATTCCCTGAACGGTAGAACTCGGCGAGAAATCCATGGGTATCAAGCGACTGATCTCCAAAGAGGAGATAAGACATCATATCGGCCATCTTGAAGGACTGTCGACATAGATTTCCTAGGTGTTGAGGTTCCCGGTGCTCCAGCAAGAACAAGAATGCTCGATGTCGGGAGCGAGTCTTGAACTTATATGATTGGGATGGGCTCGACACAGGACGGGGGCCGACGGGGGGGCACACCAGGCCAACAACAGACCGTCTCCCGAGTTACTCAACCCAGCTGTCAATGTCATGGCTGATGGATAGCGGAATCGCAACATGGAACACATGCTGGGTAGAGGGAGTGAGTCGAAGGGGGTGCGTGGGGAGGCAGAAAGAAAGAAAAAAAAAAACGTCCCATGTAGCCGCACGCCCCCTTCGCACACCTCCCGCTCCACTTGGCCCATCCTCTTGTCGCCCGGGTGGCTAGCGCCTTGTCCGGTCCTGAGAGCTCTCGGTGACCGAAGGTCGTGGATCATGTCCAGTGTCTTGCCGGATCGGTCGAGACCTATTGGCTCAGGGCAGGCGATCGAGGCCGCCACACGGGCTTCCTTGAGCCAGTCCGCCGAAGCTGACTTGTGAGAGCGGGCGGACAAGCGGACAGGCGAGAGAAGCAGGAAGAGCAACAACGGGCGGCAGCGTAACAACTCGAGCGGAGGTCAAGCGAGGCAGAGCGCAGTCTCGCACGCTCCTTGCGCCGACGCTTCTTGCCCCCGATTCCACACGCCCAGGAGGGCGGGCTCTGCGGTGCGAAGGATGCTGGGCTGACAAGACGGTGTATCATACACCCCCATGCATCGGGCATCCTGACAGCACGCATCTGGTTCTGTGCTTGGGAGTAAACATGAACTGTACTTGCGCGTGGGGCAAGTCAAGACCACCTGAGCCAGGAATGACGCGATAACACCAGGCTTTCGCCCTGAACGACCTCGTCGGAAGATACAGAAGCACGCGGTCGAGAACCGTATGGGGCAAGCGGGCAGCGCAAGGGGGTGTACAGCGAGCCTTAGGAAGGGTTTCAGAGACCCCGTTACGGCAGGCGAAGAGTACGAGGTTTCGAACCCGTCAGGTTTAGGAGGCAGAGATCGATCGATAGGCGTGAAACGGGTTTGAGAGCAGGCTCGCTGGTTACCTCGTTCGGCCGTCTCGAGGGCTCTCGAACGGCGTCAACCCAGCAACAGGGACGAGGAACACACTGCGAGAGCGAGGCGACGACCGGACGACTTCGGGCCTGCAAGAAAACCTGCTGCCAGAGTGCTGCTGAAGAGGGTAAGCAAAGCATGGATGCGAAACACGGCCACGCAGCGCAGCGCAGTGCAGCACGCCAGGAGAGAGTGTCCGGTGAAACTTGAGAATACGAGCATGGGTATGTGGGAAGTGAAAGAGACAGACAGCCTCACACAGCTTGCGATGATGCTTCTCCACATGGGAGATGTACGGTTTCGGACAAATCGGGCTGTCAGGCCTGTCTGATTCCTAGGCGAGGGCATTCGATGGACTGAAGAGGCAAGGTAAACAGGGAGTTACTTTGCGAGTTGCGGTTGTGGGGGTGGAAAATGGTGACGCTTTGTCCGACGGACATCCCCAAAGACATTGCTAAGGCGGGAACCCATAGATAGAAACCAAACCGACACGCCCCACGCCCCCCCCTTTCAAAGGAGGGAAGAAAGCTTTGGGACCTATATGATTATAGCGTCGGAAAGAACGGAAGAAGAAGAAAAGGAAGGGGTCGAGTGGGATAATTTGAAATGAGGTTGCTGATGGGCGTTAATGGAATGCATAGAGGCAGTGTTTTCCGGATCCATCGTCGTTGGAGGTCGAGATGATAGCTGACGAGGCGGCAACGTTGTTGTCTGGTTGAGATTCGGAGAAGAGTAGGAGTAGGTAAGCAAGATAGGTAGGATGTTTAAAAAAAGGGACTGACGTCGTCCGGGGAGAGGGGGACCACGGCTGCGGCTCCCCTGGCCCGCTCCACACCAAAGTTTCATTGGCTGTCCTTCTCACATCGCTATTGTGCCCGCCCGTACCTATCTAGGTGCTATTACAGACCTCGATAGGTCCAAGAATACCTGGACACCTAGGCACTCACCTATAGAATCAGCTGAATAGGGTATTAATCTTGCTGCCCTTCGTGTTGAATTCGAGTCTTCCTCGGGTCACGGCAAGGGTTCACCAAGGGGAAAGAGGAACTAAAGGGAAGAGAAGAAAAAGGAAAAGGTACGTATCAGCTTGCGGAGTCTAGAAGGATGCATATGTAGTTACTCTACAGAGTACAGCATCCACCTCTCAGCTCATTGTATGTGCATCTGCAAGCATGAAATTCCTGTTCAAGAGAAACAAAAGAAAAAAACGACTGTGATAGTCTGGTTTGCGCTGTTTCCGCTGCATTGGGCCGAGTTCATTACCCTGTAAGACCATACGTTGATTGATTACAAAACATCGTCGAGGCGGCCGGAGAAAAGGGAAAGTGCAACAGGTGTGCTGTACTCCCCTCTCCCGAGTCCTTCCCGCCGGTTTCCTTCCCAGCGCCGGCAGCAGCGTCTGTAAGTGGTAGGTGCCGTACCTACTTAGGTACCTACCTATTCGTGGTTCCTTCCCTTTATTATGCTATGCCCCTTTTGGTAAAACCAAGGGACCGGGGGGGAACCTGGTTGGCTCTCTCGTTTCCTCTTACGCTTATTCTCGTTCCTATTCTCTGGAGCCGTCTGGGCTGCCGCAGATCATGTCTCCCGTCCCTCTAGGCTCTCGCCACGCGCCAGGTACGACTTCCTGTACATGGTACATTCCATCTCATGGACCGACCGCCCCACGAAGCAAGCCTGTCCTCAACCGCCAACATTGACCTTCGCACCTTACCCGGACGACTAGCAAAACGCTCGCCGCCATCTCAGTCACTACGCACCCTATCGAAGCCATTTCGTCCGATGCATTGCCCTCGGCTCGGCCGGTCGCCAGTAACACTTGGGCGCCCAACGCGGACCACTGACAGAACGCGCACCACTCTGGACTTCTTCAACCTCTCTCTAGGGCCCTTTGCTCAGCTTGGCTAAGATACATACTATGTACAGATGCGCTTTCATCGAGCACCTTGATCGAGTCTCCAGCAACCCCGACACTGGCACGCTTGCTCTTTACCCCTTCTTTTTCCAGAATCAGCTGGAAGTCGAAAGCGAGATTTGACTCGGCAGTCCAGCGGCAACGGCCCAAACACATCTCTCTCAGAAGCTCTCGTCGCCCAAGCTCGACTGCGAGGTATTTCCAGAGAAGTCCAAGACCACGATGCGTGCCAGGGGCTCGGAAGCATGGTTTCGGCAGCACATGTACGCTGCTAGCGTCACGGCATTGAGGTGCCCAGCGATTTGACCCACGGTCTCATTTCATTTTCGCCTCTCGTCGCAGCAGAGAGCTTCGAAGCCCTGAGTTAGGGTTGGATAATGCGACAGCTCCTAATACGAGACCGAATTTTGCTAGTTTCCCCTCCCCGACTGCTCTGCTCCCCAGTACCGAGTAGCACTCTTTGGTTCCCGAGTTGAACGTGGCTGTAGGGAGAAAAGACAAGGAACATGGAGGGGAGCATTCGTGGGCGCCGACCGTTTGAGTGGGTACGTCTCATCCAACTTCAACATCCTCCGTACCAGGGCGGCGGCTTGCATACCTGGTCTGGTCATTCGTCTCATCATCTGGCGTCTGTCCCGCGGCAACGGACAGCCGGGGTTGAGAGTGTTCTTCCCGGACGTAGCATCTAGAGGCGAAAGCAAGAAAGGGGAAAAGGAAAAAGGGTTTTGACCACAGCGGCGGCGTCGGATGCAAAACCGGTGGTTCGACTTGCGGAAATGGAAGAGATGCATCAAATTGACGCGTCGCTCACCTGAATTTCGGCGGTTGTGGACGGACGGGCTTGGTGCACGGAGCCAAGCCCACCCGGGCTACAGTAACATCAAGCCTTTTCAGGCCGCCGAGGGGGCAACGGCCGGTGCGCGATGATTTATTTACCAAGATCAAATGCGACTGATGTCTGAGGTGGTGGTGGTGCTGCCCTGCGGAAGCCCGTATCTGGGATGGGCCACGACGACGACCCATAGACGCCCTCGGCCGCATCGTACTATTCGCGAGGATCCCAATGCTGCTGCTTGAGGGTTTGGGGGATGGAAGGCGGACGTCTGAGCGGCAGCCGACAGTGGCTGCCACTAGAGCATAGGACCGCTTCCTCGTCTTTTGCAGTCGCCCACCTCGATCTCGAGACAGGACAGGGTCCATCAACAACAAGCAAGCAGTTAACCCGAGAGTGCACTGGGGTGCTTGTCTTACCTGGCTTCTGGGGGGGGGTCTATCGAAGCTCACTGGCATCATGGTGCTTCCTTCGGCTGCCATTTACCGGGTGGGAAGAGGGAGGGATTCGGACGACATTCTGGTACTGAACACAGCACGCAACATACAACCCGACAGTCACGAAGATGGGCAGGAGTTGGACAGTATAGACCTTGGGAACGCACTAATCAGGATGGGAGCCGTCGTCTCGCATTCCTGCAGGGGACTGAGGAAACAACCCATGTACCAAGACAACAAGAGGCATGGCGGGATCCTCTAGCGGCCATTGTATCGTCGCAGGTGAGGCAGTCCGATGGATGTGGATGCCAAAGTCCAGCCGCCTACCTAAGGTACCTAGTGTAAAGGATTTGTCCGCTGGCCGCCGCGCCGCCAAAACCACAGGTACTTGGGCACCTGCAGCACCTGCAATCCTCCACGAGGATCAGTGCTTCACTACCGGAACCTTAGCGACCGCTATTGCAACCCGAGAGCGCCCCGCCGCCACCATTCGGGGCACTTGCTTGGGTACCTACCTACTTACCTTAGCTACCTATCTTACCTGCCCCTGACTAGAACAAGCTGTGGATGGCAGCAAAGTGGCTTTCAGGCTCCAGCGGTCTGTCTGCGTACTCTGACCACCACCCGCCCGTTGTGCGGCGGCCATGGCTGTCCAACGGACGGGGGGGGGGGGGGGGGG